>VZTG01005259.1:950474-961893 GCA_013397845.1 Melanocharis versteri | reverse complement strand
TTTTTTTTTTTTTTTTTTTTAAGTGTGCCTGCAAGGAATATAAATGTGGTGGAGGTTCTTTCCTGTAGCACACTTACACTAATGTTAAAAAGTAAATTCTTATGCAGACTAATCTGCCTAAGAGGTTAATCTGGATAATTTCCAGGCATGTATCTTATGATTTCACATTATTGTGGAAAAGAAAACCCTGTTTTTATAATCAAATATTTAATTTGCCCATTTTGATTTTAAAGAGTGATCAGGTGTTTAGTTTATGGATATAGTTTGGAAAGTTCAATTATTAAGGTTTAGACCATGTGAAAAATTTTGGTAACTAAATTAGGTTATCAGGAGATGAAGATTTATGTAAAAGGATGACAGGCAATAATTTGTGTTCCCGTATTTTTTATAAAGTTTTGATGGAGTGATAGGTGGGTCTTGAGTGGACTCTACAGGTATTTCTGAATGTCTTACTGCAAGTATGTTTTGCATCAACCTCCAATCTCTTTTTCTCCAGGGTGTTAATTTCAAAACTTTTAGCCAAAATCCTAAGACGAAAGGTAGCATAGCATGTGGCATTAGAAAATTATTGTTGCCTTGTGATGGAACTTAGGGAAGAGAGGAATTGTATACAGGCAAAAATAAATGCAGTAGATAAATTGCAACGTAAACTGGCTGAGAAAGTACAAGTCATCAGGAAGAAAAAGGAAAATCTGTGAAATGAATAAACCCAACAAGACTGTTTGTTTGGGAAGGATCCTTTGCAAGCGGGTAACAAATTCTAGTTGGGCCACATCTTAAAATCCCAAACCTGCCAATTTTTTCCCCAGCACATATTATTCTTACATAAAAAGAGAAATGAGCATTGAATCTAATGGGCCTCTGAGAAGTTACATAGAGAAATTATTGTAAAATTACTGCTAAGCCCTTGGTAACAAGAATTGGGAATCTGGGGAACTGTAGTACTTCATGAACTGTAGCACAGACAGTTACTAGTCTGTGTGACTTCATGTTTTGCAGGGTTAGCATTCTGGTAAAAATATGGGATTTGTAAAGGTTTATAGTCAGCTGGAGAAGGCACTATAAACATTATGTTTTCTGGCAGTCTGAGACTTGAGGAGGGAAGGCAGTTTCCTTTTGACCCTAATTTATATGCTGATAAAATTAAATTTGGACATACAAGTGTTTTGCCTTTCAAATTAGATTTGTGTACTCAGATTTGCATCAGCAACCCAGTTACACATGCAATGATAAGAAACTTCCAAACTTGTCTTAAAATACCCAGTCAAATTTCAGCCCAAGTCAGTGTCTCAAGCTACAGAAGAAAGATTTAGTAACTTTTTGACGCTATCTGGAAACTGATAAAGTTCTTGGAGAAATATAGGGAGGAGCAGGGAAGATTCCCTTTTTTCAGGAAATCAAGATAAATTTCCTAGAAGGTCGCTAATGCAAAATTACATTTATTTTATCAGTGCTTTTGATTACGCTTGTGAACAACTGCTAGTGATAAAGCTCATAACCTAAATGGTTTATAAACCATCAGCATTACTGAATTTGGATAGACAAATAGGAAAAAAAATGTGAGACAAAGGCATTAAAGGAGTTTAAATATTGCTGTTGTACTCTGGTATATATTGTGTTAGTACATCCACAGTTACAGGTAGCAGTGGCATGAACATGTACACAGAGAGATGCTCATAGCCACAGGGTTGAAAGTTCAAAATATGAAAGCAGCATATTAATGAGAAAAAAAAAAAAAAGCGGGATATAAGGAGAGCCAAGAAAAAGTTAACAAGTCTGGTTAATATGACATATGGCAGTGAAGGTAAATTAAAAGTCTTATATATGTCAATAAGGTTTCCAGACTTACAGCTAACATATTCCAGACTTTCTCTGTTTTGTAGGAGCAGGAAAAAGAAAAAAAAAAAGACAAACAAATAAACCAAACCCCAACAAATGGTTAAGTGCATAAGCTAAACAAATACCTTTTTAAAGAAAGATTTATTGTTCAAATTAAAATAGCGAGTGAGCAGTCTGTCAGAGGCTGCCAGAAAGGTTCATCCCAGTCATACCTAATGAAAGTGAATTTAGAATTAATACTGAAGGTTATGGGACTATTCTGGGTTCAGAGCACAAAGAAGTCAGAGATTACAGAAATATATACTGTGATAAGCAGAATTTTTTACAGCACTGATGCTCTTGCTAATGGGAAAGTAATAGCAAAATCATCATAAAACCACAGTAAAAACCAAGAACTAATGTAGGTTTTTTCATGTCCTTTATGGCAAATCTAGGGAGAAACTGAAATACTAATAAGTAGAGGTGTTTCCACTATTGTTATTATAATTAATCTTGTTTACTTATGTAGCACAGCGTGAGTGCATGAGTCTGTTTTCTGACACAGCACAAATTATGTACAGCTTGACTTGCAGGAATAGATCATCTTTGTGGGTAAGAAGAGAGCACTAAGGAGGCCCTTAACCAGCACTATTTTTCAGTTGCAACCCAGTCCTCAGTAAAATTTGCCAATCCTATTGAGTGCTGTAGACTGATTTCTTATATTACTGGAATTAAGGAACGTGAAAATAAAATTGATTTTTAAAAATTTTCCATGTTACGCAACATTTTTTTCAGTACTATTTTTTTAACCTAGGCTTTTTTTTTTTTTTCACTGAAATATCATTTAATAGGCATTTCATCCTTGGTGTAGTAATAGTTCCCATCTCTATTCCCTAAATAATTACAAAAAAAATTCTCAGGTTTGACAGAGACATAAAAGGAGTGTTCTATTCTTCATAATTCTCCACCTGTGTTCTTATCATAAAACAGCATTTAATTGTGCCTTTTTAGGTTTTAGCTCTTTTTTAAATCTCAAGAGACCATTACCAAGTTAAGTGTATCTTCCCATATTTGTCATTAAAAAAAAAAAATTAAAAAAAAAAAAAGTCAGAAGCAATAACAATTTAAAGTTATTTTGTAAGACTGTTAATGGATGAAATGAGTGTGAATAGCCATAATCATAGAATCACAATGGTGTCTGCTACAGGCCAGAATCTGGCAGAGGTCAGCACTGTGTATACATGCCCACAAAGGCACTATCCCTGCCCTAAATACCTTGCAAATTCCATGGAACAAATTGAAAGAAAGCTGAGAGAACGATTTTCGGTGTGAAGAACTGATGAAGGGCAGAATTTGCTAAGGGCTGCAATGCAAGTTTGTAGTAGTTGGACTCTACTGAGTGACACCAGTGACATCCTTCTGAAGGTAATAAGATCAAAAGTACCTTTGCTATTCATTGTATGTACCATCAAACATAAAATGTGAATTTTTTATTCTCTGCTCCAACCTTGAGATTCCTGATTTAATTTTGTATTGTCTCACAGCAAGGGACTAATGGTGAATTTTCCTTATGTGAATGTAGTTTTAGATAATTAGTTCTACAAATATATCTTCCGATAATCTTGACAAGATTTTTTTTCATCTTGGAGTTTCTTTCTTGGTGTGCCAATAACATTATATAATCAAAATTAGCAAACTAGTATACCTAGCATGAAATAACTCTTCTACTTTGTGTTTACCTCCTGTAGCGAATTCTATTATGAAGCTGTCATTTACTGCCTTCCTGTGGCATAAAGAAACCCTTTCTGACTCAGCACTATCCAAAGATCCTCTGGTTTGTTCAGGCCCAGCATTTGGAGGAGAAAAAGCCAAACAGTTTGGTAATAGGATGCTTCTGAACACATGCAGAGATGTTGGTGTTGTTAAAACAATTGAGAGAGGGGAAGATATATTAATGATTATAATGCAGATGAGAAGTTCAAGAGTGAAGAATAAATGCTGCTTGTGCAGATGTTTGCAGCCCATCCATGGGATTCATGCATCATGATTCTGGCAACACAGCTAGACCTTCACTGCCTGATAGTTCAGTCTTAATGTTTAAAGATGTAATTTGTGTGAAGTGGGGAAAAGCATCTGGAAAGATGTTAAGGAACTGTTTTTATCTGTAAACACATATAAAAATTTTTCCCATATACGTGTAGAAAATGGAATGTAGATTAAATGTTTAAGACAACATTTTGTTTTCCTCTCTAACTTGTATGGCTGTGAAAATGCATGATAATGTTTGCCTAAAAATAAATGTTTGCTCTCCTAGACAGGAATCTTTGTATTAAAAAAAAAATCAGTGAACTGGTATCAAGTTCTGTTACACAAGCGGGCCTTTAATTTGCATTGTATTTTCAAGGAGTTACTTAAAGCAAAACATTGCCAGCTGGAAGTACTTTTTAATGTAACTTACTATTCACTCATGCAGTCATTCTTTTTATTCCAGATTGTACCTCATAATGTTATACCAACATTATAATTGAAAAATCTAATGGAAACAATTAGCATCAGAAATGCTTCATGCATAATATGTACTTGTATTGGTACAGATTGTGGCATAACTTCTTAAAGGAGAACAGAAATATTTTTAACCCTGCCCAAATGTGGGCTTTTGACAAAGGTATGGCAGTGCTTTGGAAAAAAATCCTTTTGAGTAATCAATCCTTCCTATTCTCTTATCCTCATTTCCACCTCCTGCTTTACTGAAAACAAAAAACTTATACTTATTTTCATTCTTCAAGAATTTATTTACATCTGGAGGCTGAGAAGTTAAGAAAGTAAGCAAAGGCTAAGGTCAGATCAACAGGTAGACTTACTTGATCTGGTTGTAACCTCTGTGCTTCTGTTTAGAATAACTGCAAAGCACTTCAAGTCAGCATGCTATAGCAGTTATCTTGTCCAGAACAGTGAAAACAAAATTCGAGTGATCAGTGCTGAGAAGAACAGGCCCAGAAAACAAGAAACAGGCCTTCACAACTCCTTGTTAACAGCCTTTTACAGCGAACTTCATTTTCCAGCAAAAGCATCTTGCTGAAGATTGCTTGTTGTATTGATATTAGTATAAAATAGGTTAGAGAGAAGCTTTATGCATAATTTAAGTTACTCTCTTAGAGAAAATGCAAGTAAACTGATGTATTCAGAGAAAAAAAATCTCTACATGGTGGCAAAGAAATACCTACTGTAGCTACTTACCTGAAATATCTTTTCCCAGTGGCCCAATTAACTTTATAGTGTGGCACTAAGACTCAATTTTTTCCTCGTCAGAAAAGGTTTTTGTGCTCGGAATTATACAGTGACCTTGTTTATATCACAAAGTCCAAAATAAGGTGACAATTCTATCATGTATTTCATGCAAAACATTTCAAAGAAGAAACTTGAAGCTGTAAAATAAAGTAGAGGCTTTTAGATAATATGTATTGCATATTTGGTGTCTTTGAAAAAGTGACTAATAGTGTGTCACTTTACTTGAATTCACATATTTTGAGGGAAAGTGAAGAGACTATGAAATGCAAATGTAAAATTAATTTGTTTTGCAGTTATCTATTTTTAGAAAGCAGAGCAGCCTCCACAATTACTTCTCTCTAAATGAAATGAAAAAATAAAAAAAAATCCTGCCATCTCTATGGAGCATTATGATTTCCAGCAGTGCCATTTGATTTTTGGCAGCAGGAATGCCTGAGAACAGCAAAATAAATCAAAAAACCTTTTTTTGTTGTTGTTTTTTTTGGGGTTTTTTTGTGTGTGTGTGTGTGACGACTAAGTGCTTTAGTAATTGTGTGTGTCCAATTCCTGATCATATTTCAGAGTGGAGTTTTTCCACTATGCTCAAAATCAGTGGCACTTGAATGAGTTGGGAGGAAGGCTGGGACAACTGGAAAGTTTCATGAATGACTCATCAGAGAAATGTCTGGCTTCCCTGTTGTGGAACAGCTACAGGAAATACACTTTGAGGAAATACACCTTAGAGTACTGTTTGAGTCAAGTACATACTTATTTGTCTTGATGTTAGGTTGCTTAAGACTAGACTTTGTAGGTGCCTGGGAGTAATGCAAAGCTTAAGCAGACCTAAAACAGGGTGCAAAATTCAAAAACCCTTGAAAGAATGGCAGGGCAAGATTTCCAGTTAAGTTATACTCAGAGGACTCTATACCAGAGAAAGAGATCATCCAAGTACCTCTGCAGGTCGCGAATCAAATACCAATTTAATAAAGTGGATAAAATGAACAGTCTTTCAGCTTATGCTATTTTGCTTGAGAACAATTTTTCTTGGGGGAGCCATGAATGAGACCACTGTGAGAAGTCCAAAGCTGAATTTGTGACTTGTCATGCAAACAAAAAGCTGGGTCTGACAACAATCAGGTGTTTGGTGTTTACCAATTAGCTTTTCAGTCCTGTTGATGGGCTTGCCCAGCAGAGCCATCAGAAAAGTAATGACTTTTAAATAACTGGAGTTCTTAGAGATTCAGAACCTAAGGTTCAGAACCAGCAATGGCTCTTTTCAGCCATCTTTCTCACCATTTTTCTCTTTAACCTGCTGCATACTCTGGTCCTGCAAATATTTAGGTTGGGCTTTTGTGCATTCTACTTGTAATTTTTACGGTAAGATTGTCTAAATGAAATAAATTTTATTTTATGACAAAAGAACAATAGAAAAGTCACAGGGATTTTATTGGCTTTAATGCTTGCATGCAAGGCAATGCATACTGGAAAAAAATGCTGCATTCTATAATAAAGATTAATATGTTACACAGTAAGGTGCTGTTGTGAAGATTGTTCTGCAATCATACACAACACCCAGAGAAAAACTTGTTGAGGTTTCAACAAATAATATAGGCATGTTAAGTTGTTACAAGAAACTAACATGATTAAAATAATAGTTTGCACAGCATAACTGCACTTAGTATTTGTATTCAAGGAGCCACTGGTAACACAACTAGATAAGATCCTGCAAGAATACATTGCTTTGATGTAAGTTTTTTTTAATATTTTTGGCAAACATCATAGGGCTTCAACATAAAGGACAGTACAAATCCAATACCATATTTATGTCATTTGAATGATCTTGGTATCCATAAATTGAAACTATAATCACATTAAAATGTGCTTCACAGTAAGTTGATAAAACTAATAAGGTCTCTTTGAAGGAAAAAGCCCTTCTTCTATAGGACACAAAAATATTTTAGAAAATACCTTGAGTTATTTGTAGCTATTTTACTGGCACTGTAGATTTGCTGAAGTTATTCACAAAGACCTATTCAATGCCTCTAATTTATGTGAATGTTGTTAATATAAAAACTTGGCTTTTATCCAGTGTTCCTTCCTTCTTTACTTGAACACAATACCATTAGCTGAAAAACTCTGTAACAAACTAAAAGATTTAAATATTATTATGAAATTCTGCATTCATTTGTTTCTTTAAATGTGTCAGAACTGATTTTGAAGATATTGTGGTAGCTGGTTCCTGGGAAATATGTGACCTGGTGGCTGAGGTGAACTGCAATTGCTCTGGTTTCTTTTGGCTGCCTGCGGCTCTCCCTGGGCTATCACAGCCCTTCTGCACACACATGTACCCACCTCAGAACATCCCTCACCCTAGAGAGGAAGAGGTACTTGAGAAAGGCAATACAAAATGCATGACTATTACTATTCTTAATTGAAAGCAGCCTATTATGAATTTATTTTTTATTTTGGACTCAAGGAATTGCATGAACTTTCTGTGTTTTCCAGCAAAAAAATAAATTGTTGGGAACACCTAAGAACTTCTCAGTGTTCACATAAATTTTTTATTTTTTTAATCAATTTGAAGAAAGATTATAGTAAAAATTACAGTCAGATCTATGGAGGTGAGCGGGCACTAGTGCGAAGAAAGCACAGAAGTATTTACATGACCTAGGCACTGCTGAAAGGTTCAGCACATGATCTTGTTTGACTTTGACAAGAAAAAAGAGAAACTAGGCTAATAACAATGTTCAAATGCTTATATAAAAAGCATTTTGAATTTGAAAGTGTCTAAGAGTAGGGTAAATTTCTGAAACATTTCTACATTTCTGATATTGAGGTGGTGCCAGAACATTAAAGCTCTTGGGGAAAATGTTTAATAAGGCATTATTTTCAAATGTTCATCTGTAATTTGCCTGGTATGTACTTATCTTTTGAAGAGTTGCTACATCATTTGGAGCCTAATTTTAATCACCGAAGGATGAAATGAGAGAATTTTAATCCTGCTTTAAGTGCTCATTTCAATTCAGCATTAACTGTAGTGTTGCTACTGATACCTCTGTAATATATCTGACAAAAGCAGCTTGGACAAGTTGGATCAATCAATCAATCACTTCAAACTCAAGGAACAATTTTTTTTCCAACCATGTTTTCTTATACTTCATGAGAATCCTGTGCATTTTTCATGACTTAGGTTAAAATGAATAGTAGAAAATGGGTCGTAGTTTCAATAGAATAAGAGTATGAAAAAGTAATTAACCCAATGTATGTGTGTGAAACAGCACCTAGAAAGTAAAAGCTTATGTATGGCTTGATGTTTTTCCATTTAGTCATCTTGGGTTGTTTTTTTGTGGTGGTTTTTTGTTTGTTGCTTTTTTGGTTTTTTTTGGGGGGGGGTGTGAGGAGGTATTAGGTTTTTGTTTGTTTGATTGGTGGGTGTTCTTTGTGGGTTTCTATTGTTTTGTTTTGTTTTGTTTCTGAATCTCAGACCAGGGTTTGATTTTTTTAAACTTTTTTTTTTCTTTTTTTTTTTTTTTTTTTTTTTGTCTGTGCATGTATGTGTTTGTTTTTCTGGCAAGTGGTTTTCTTGTTCCTTTTTGAACAAGGGAGAAAGCAGGCCTTCTTTGAAATGAGAAAGTAAGTAGAAGAAAATAGAAAAACTCTTCTGGCTTTAATGTTTGTTGTTACCAGATTAGAATCATCCTTAATACTCTTTAAGCTCAGTCATACATATACTTACACTTATGCTTATATAGACACAATGAATGTATATGCCAGAGAAAAACGATACAGAATTCTAACATGCACCTGCAAATTTAATGTGTTTGAAACCATAACATGAATTGGTTTTCTTACACAATTCCCTTTTTTCCCTAATGAGGTCTGTAAGACATGTGATAGGTAAATCTGAAGTCTGCTGCACTGAATTTTTCTGAATATGTAATTACATGAAGCTCAGAGGGGAAAGAAAAGAACTCTATTATGAAAGTATGGAGGACTCATGCTGATATAAGGGGTTTTATTGCCGCAACAACAAATGGTTCTCAGGTAGGGATTAATTCCTCTGTATGCTTCCTGACTAAATAATTACTGATGTCTAAGGCATTGAAAGATTTTGAGAGCCTCTATGCTGCAAGATGCTGGCTCATTTCTACCTACTCCGACAAAAGCTTCAGAAAATGGGACTTCTCACTGGCACTTGCGAAGGCACACTAATCACACTGTGGGTTTCTGTAAGCCAAGGATACAACAGAGGAAGATTAGCTACTGCCTAGCACATTAAAACTGCAAATACCACTCACAAACCTGTCCCTGTGTTCATGTGCTTTACCATATAAAATCTGCCTCACAGCTTCTTACCTGCTTGAAATGGTTGAAGGGAAGGTGAAAAAGCAGAAAATACATAGAAATTGAAAAGAGTCTGTTTGGTCTCAGTTTTGCTGACATTTGACATCTGAAAAACCCTTGGCATGTGGGAGGTCTTATTAATTTTAGCCACTCAAATTATTTAATATAAACTTGCGTGTATGTATTTTAGAATCAAGGTTGTAATATCCAGAGAAGACCTGCCATGACTACAGCAGTTAGCATAAAGTGGCACTTGCTAACTGTGCATCCTTCTCTTCCTCTTCTTGATCCAGTGTGTGCCCAGGGGCCAGGAAGGCCAATGGCACCTGGCCTGGATCAGCAACAGTGTGGCAGCAGGACCAGGGCAGAGATTATCCCCCTGTACTCGGCACTGGTGAGGCCACACCTCAAATCCTGTGTCCAGTTTTGGGCCTCTCACTACAAGAAAGACTTTGAGGTGCAGGAGTGAATCCAGAGAAGGGTAAAGGAGCTGGGGAAGGATGTGGAGAGTCAGTCCTATGAGAAGCAGCTGAAGGAGCTGGGGGTGTTTAGTCTGGAGAAAGGCTCAGGGCAGACCACATTGTCCTCTGCCTGAAAGGAGGTTCTAGCAAAGACAGGAATCAGCCTTTTCTCCCAGGGAGCTAGAGACAGGACAAGACAAAATGGCCTCAAGCTGCCCCAGGGGAGGTTCAGATTGGGCATGAGGAAGAATTCCTTCACTGAAAGGGTAGTTAAGCATTGGAATGGACTGCCCAGGAAAGTGATGGAACCACTGCTGCTGGAGGTGCTCAAGAAATGACTGGATGTGGCACTTACTGCTGTGGCCTAATTTACAAGGTTTACAGAGTCTAGTTGATTGGTCGAGGTTTGGGCTCCATGATCATGGAGTTTTTTCCCAACCTTTAATGATTCTATGATTCTATGATTTTTCCTTGTCAGGTTCAGATCTCCCTGGAGGAGGCCATAGCAAACCCCCAAAGTGGCAAAGCTAGACTATAAACATTAACAAAAATGTATATAAGAATAGAACTCAGTAAGGAAAAATACACTTTCAAGTGAATGGAAAGAAGTTTGGAAAGAAAAACAAAAGTGAAAAACAAGTATTTTTTATGTCTCCTGAACTTTAACTACCAGCGTGGTACAGTTGAAGTGGTGTCAATGAATATATTCAGGGCAGCTGCTCAGAGTGCAGCTGCAGAGCGAGCAGCAGGCTGAGCTCTGGGGGTGTGTGGGTGAGACTGTAGGGGGGTGATGACCCTTTGCATAACAAATAGCCCAGTAGCTGTGGTCCAGCCAAGTGAGACGCGGCAGGAGCCACTGACCCCCAGACTTTCCAGCATTTAGGCCGTGAGGGCATAGAACCTCAGGGTTTCCTTTGTTCCAGGTTCCTCCTCAGAGACACCCAGCTCAAGCTGTCATTTTGTTCCTGCACATGATTAAATTATTTTAAGGATTGAGATGTCTGAGGCTCTGGTCTGGGAAAACGGGGGTCGAGCCAGTAAAGAAACCTTGTCTGACTGGGAGTGTGGTCTGTGTAGCTGTGAGGAGTCCTTGGTCCCGGCTCAGGGAGAGAGAATGACTGTCACAGTGGCACCAGGATGGGCAGACAGGGAAGTAGTGGGAGTAGACTGGGTTTTTTTCCTACATGAATATGATCATGGCACGGTGCCTCATCCAATATCTAAAATGTCTTTTTAGTATGTAGGGGAAAGAAGCATGATCAGAATTATTTCAAGAAAAAGATGTTTCACTGATTTGTTTTACTGGATTGACAAATCAATACTTGGGGGTTTTAAACATTAATTGACCTTATGTCTACAGATACTCTCTTACTGCCCTTTGAGAATCCTGACATATATATCTGCAGTACTTGATCCCATGCTTGAGAGAAGTGGCACTTTTAATGAATTCCTGTAATGCATATACATCATACACAGCTTTGTCTTGCATGACTGCATGTTTTCTGTTTTCTTTTCTTTTTTTTTTTTTT
>VZTG01005259.1:784331-950453 GCA_013397845.1 Melanocharis versteri | reverse complement strand
TTTTTTTTTTTTTTAAGAGCACTAAATATTCTGGTAAGAGATTTTGAATAATTTAGTAGGAGAGAGGTAGTGCTTTTTCAAGATACATCAGGAAGGGGAAAAGCACATTTTTGACAACTTGTCATCTGAAATTATGAAAATTGATCTAATCATCCCTGTGTAAAAGTGGAACTGAATACAGATAAAAATTGTTTACCTGCACTGTTAATTTTTTTGTTTAATAGCCAAGTAGGTACCGCAAGCTATAAGTGGTCACTTATCTTTAAGTAAAAAGACGTTGAAACTGAAGAGTTAGGAATGCTCACTTAAGGGACTTCCTATCACTCAGAAGACAAAAGGAATTGTGTGCTAAGTGTAGGAAATAAGGAAAAGTTACGAGGTTTTGAGTTTTTCGTCAGCTCACTTAAAACATCATACCAGCGAAATTCAAGCTCTCTGTCAAATGAGAGAAAATGTGGTTTGGTGTTATCGCTCTTTTCTGATGCTTAGTCTGTCATACATTTAATATATTACAGTTTTTAATATTTAATTATCTATATTGTTAATTAATACCGCAATAGTCACATACATTGGAGCACTGTTGCTTTGCAAATGCCACTATAAATTTTGTTTTCCTGGTTAACAGTACATCTGATTGCCACTGAACTGCGTGCCTGCAGGTCACCAACAGGAAGAATTAATTTTATACCAAAACCAAAATATCTATGGATATGGCTATTTCTGCTGTTCCAAATGGTAAACATCAATGGTCATAAAAATTTTATTTATTTCAAGTTATGCCTTTGATTGCAAGCTAATAAACTAATTATAAACTAATGATGCTGCAGTCACTTCTCTTTAAATATATACGTAGTGACTTTACTCTTTGAGAACAGAGTAGCATACATTTGAAATACTCCTTTTCATCAATATAAGCACTGCATCACATTTATAAAAAGTGCTGAACAAGTCTAGCTATCAAAGTGAATATTCAGCTGAAAATTGTAATGGCCTTTAAAAGACTTGATCATAGTGCTGAAATTCCATTTCTGATTTTCACAATGGGAAACTGCCTATAACGCTTCATACGCTTTAATCAGAATGGAGATTCTGAATCCGTGTGACCAAATGACCCCTGAAAATGGTTAGTCAGAGACTGTGAGGTAGCTTCTATGTCTGTCAAACTGTGATTTTTTTGCTTTTGCCATCCTATAGTTTGCCTTCTAAAAAAATTTATTATTGTTATTGTTATTACTACTACTACTACTACTACTAGTATTAACCTCTACTACTACCATTACTATTAACCAAAACTAACAGGTAACATCATCAGTCTCTATTTACATTACACTAATCTACAGGTGGGTGAATGACAAACTCTTCCTGCAAGGGAAAGGGGCAAGGTATCGGGATTATCTTGCAGAAACTTACAAAATTAATAGAAAACACACATATGTTGTGTTGCAGTTTTTATGCCACTTAGAGTATGTTTTGTGTTTGTTTGTTTGTTGTTTAATGTTCAACTGTTTTCTTATTTTTTCCCAAAACCAAGAGACAAAATTCATTATCTCTGTAAGCCTCAGACTCTATCATCTGAAAGGTTTGGTGAACTGAAAAACCATACAATTATTAAAAGTAGCATCTCCTGCCTTTGTTTGAGACACATCAGTTCAGGTATCTCTTGTTTAGCAGTGATAGCTTGGCTGTTGTCCAGCACTTTAATTAGCACTTGCCTACCTAATCTCTTATAGCAGATATTATTACTGAATTCAGGGACTCTGAAAATCCCATATCTGACAAGGCAAGCTTAATAATGAAAATCACTATGTTTTTACATTTTATTTGTCTTGGCAAGAACACCTACTAGAACACATGCATTTTTCACTAGCTAGAAAACATGCAGTTCAGAGTTGCAATCCCCGAGTTGTTCACTCTTCAGAAAAACAGAATTGAGCAGGAATTAAAATTGAATGAAAACTGGAGGGGGAGTTGCAGAGAAAGACAAAGTGTACAACAGAGCATCATTTTCTAGACAGATGTTAATTTGTTTCTCACTGGGTGAAACCGATCTGCTGTAATGTATCTGTGTGTATATTTTGAAATGTTTTTGAGCAGAATATCTGTGAAGCACTGAGGGTTGATTTCAGCCCCTGGGTTTGTTCAGTTGTCTGATTTCTTCACAGAGGTTAGCTAGCTTGGCTCCTGCTTTACAGCTGCTGCGAGCTGATTTTTGATAACTTATACTCACGGGAGGTGGAAATGGGGGAGTAATTTTGTGTTTTGCCGAAAGGAGGGGAAATATGCTTAAGCAGTGGTGTTCAGAAGCAATGCCACCTTGGTTTTGTCTCTTCCTCTCTAATCCTGCTCTTGGCAGGGGTGTGGGGCAAGGGATGAGGAAGGATATTGTTAGTGACTACATATGCACTACAAAACTAAAAAGAAGAGATATGGAGATATGATTTTCTTTCACTGGCAAACTGGGGATTACTGTGGCCTTCTAGCAAAAAGGAAAAGTCCTTTAGCAAACACAGGTGTGTGCTCTGCTGTACAAGTGCTGACCCTCTGTCTTAGAAATTGTAGGGGCTCTTATCTGTGACTATGCAGCAAAACATTCCTTGGTATTTTCCCACCCTTGTTACGGGACCCATCACAGTTCCTGATCTCATACCATTGGGTAAACTGGCAACAGTCTTGGTTTCAGTTCATCTCTTGTGCTGTAACTTGTCTTTGTTCATTAGCTTCTACTCAGGGAGATGACCTTTCCCATTAGCAGGATTCAGAGGACGGGAGAGGCAGGTGCTGCTGTTGCAACCCCGTGGTGAGGTCTCTCCTCCCAGGATTCAGTGCTCAAGGTCTCCCATCTGCAAACATGGGCAATTTAGTCATCACCTAATTTTAACTGTTTAATTTTCACATTCTAGGTTGCCTCTTTGCTCATCTTTCTCTATTGAATACTCAGGAAACCAAGTTTCTGTTGTGCACTCAAATTAGATACCTAAAGTAGACAGTCTGAGTAGTCAGCACCCAAATTTTCAGTTTTCCATATTTTTTACAATGTATCAATTAAATCATTCTTAATAATCATCTTGTGGTAAAATGAAGAAAATAGATTTTTTTTTCTATCTTATGATAGCGTCTCTCCAATCTTTGATATTGTTGTATTGATATTCACCACTTCTGCGTGTGTACTTTAGCAGTAGGTGAAAAATGTCAATACTAAATCATAATGATGAAATGGATAATGAAATTTGAATGTAATGGTTCTCTTGGAGTGATCTCAAATTCTGCCAGGCAGCATATACTTCTTATAATCAAACTGGATAAAACCTAAAGGAAATTATTTACTATAATCTGATATGATCATACTGAATATTGGTAAAGATATTGATAAAGTTTTCTTTTAAGCATTTATTAAAATTAATAACTTTGCGTTTTTCTTTTGACAACACTGGACCCACCTGAGAGCAACTTGTAGCATCAGTAGCTGAAGCAATTATTTTCAGTGCTGTTTTGTAATTCTCCCTTTGAAGTACAGTGGTTCCAATATTTTTAATGCATCTTCAAAAAGTAAAACCTTTTTCTGTTAGTATAATTTGATACTACAAAGAGGCTTCTTAGTGCTACTGGTAATATTCCACATGTTCAAAGGGGAGTGTTCCTTGTACTACAGTGATCAAGACACACATTGATGAGTCAAATTGTTTTTTCTCTCTTCTTCATTTCATTTCTTCTCTTCTTCATGACCATAAGGTGGCTGTAGGGCTTTCCCAAATTCCTAGTCACAAATAAGGGATAATATGTACACTTGCACAAATAAGTGCAAATATAAACTGACCACAGATAAATGTAAGGTATAAGTTAAATATGGGCTGTGAAATACGAGACAGTTTCTAAACACTCAAAGATGGAGACTATGAAGCAATTTCCAGCAGGAGTTTCAGAAAAAAAAATTAAGTGGTCTTAACATTCAAATTAGTATAGGAATCTCAATTTCCTCCTTTGGTGGGTCTGATAGACAACAAGAACCATTGACTCAGAAGGCCTGACCCTATTCTGCCATCAAAAACATTGGATCACTTTATGGCAGAAGAGAAAATGTGGGCATTTTTAAGTTCTTTCAAAGTCTCTACCTAGTAGGTGCACTGTACGATAGTGTTTAGGAGTAGTTTTATTGTGATAAAACTTGATTAATTTCATTTTTGCTTGTGCATAATTCATTTTATTTAATATTCAAGTATATATAACATATTTTCATGTGAAAGGTTATTTTTATTAACCTCCAGTATCTCTACATGTTCATTTTAGTGAAATGGATCTTATGATTTTTCTCATAAAACCTAGAATAATGCATTTATATGCAGATTAAATTAAAAGCTAAGCAGCTGTTGGCAACTCAAGAAATAGATCAAAATACTAACTTATGAAATCTTCAGTTCCTTATTTACTTTTGGATGATTTTTCATTACCTTATGTTTACTATGTAACTTTTTTGATTCTAACATTTTAGAATTTAATTTCGACATCTTTTATCCGCAGTGGTTAATTCTTTTACTATTACATTGTGTAGCCACCTTTTCAATAGGGTTCGATTCACAAAGAAGTTAATAATTCTACATCACTGAATGCCTTGGTGGGATCTGATATTCAAATAGGTCGTTAAAGCATGCTTTCCACAATAGATCTGCAAGATATTTCACACTGGAAACAAAATATCTGTTACATAAGACTATGAGTTAGTTCTGAAAACTTTTTTCTATTTCCTTGTCAAGAGGTTTCTTTGTATCATAATAGGAACAATTTTATATTCTACTGAAAGTTTTCAATAGCAGAAAATTTATTAACTCCATAGTGCTATGTTGGATATATGTGACAAAATAAAATAAAATAAAATAAAATAAACCAAAACCACAACCACCACCAACAAAAACAGGTAAAAAAATACCTTAAATAGAAAGCAGCAAAACAAAGATTAAGCGAAAACCTTATAAATAATAAATTATTTCATTTTCTAGTCAGGCTGAAAATTTCCAATATGCCTGGAAATCAAAGAACAGCAAAAAAAAAAAAATATTATATTTCTAAAACCGTTTTTCCAGAGTGAAGCTTCTCTCTCTCTCATGAGTTTTTTAGGCACTTACTAATTTGGTTCTTTCTGACATTTTTACTATACTTGGCTGCAGTGGAGTGAGTTCTGCTGTTTTTTAGACAAATACATCTTTTAATACCTTTGTCACTTAGCTGGGCTGTAATTCATATGTTGTGCTGGCCCCCTCCAGCAACATCCGAACAGGAAAAAAATTAAGATAACCGAGAAGAGATGTATACCTGACATCTGTAATGGACTAGACCCAAAATATGAATGTCCTCTTTCCCACTAATCAGAAACCACACTCCAATACAGACAGGAAAGTGATGAGAGGGAAGGAAAAAGACATTTCTTCAGAGGCCAACTGGTCTCTTGTTCATGAAGAACTTTTTTCCATGGGACTCACGTTGGAGAAGTTTATGGAGGACTGCCTCCTGCGGGAGGGAGCCCCTCTGGAGCAGGAGAAGGACTCCTCTCCCTGAGGAGGAAGCAGCAGGAGATGTGATGAACGTGTGATGGACTGACCATAACCCCCACTGCCCATCTCCCTGTGCCGCTGTGGAGATGGAGGTGGAGAATTGGGAGTAAAGTTAAGCTCGAGAAGGACTAAGAGGTGGAAGGAAGGTATTTTAAAATTTGTTTTGCATCTTATTATCCTACTCTGATTTTGATTGGTAATAAATTAATTTTCCCACTCTGAGTCTGTTTTGCCTGTGACGGTGTTTGGGGAGTGATCTCTCCCTGTCCCTAGCTCAGTTCACAAGTCTTGTTAAATTTCCTTTTCCCTGTCCAGCTGAGAAGGGGGTTATGGAGCAGCTTTGGTGGGCACCTTATGCCTGGCTGGGGTCAACCCACCACAGCAGTCCATAGCAGGCACAGAGTGACTCCTGACTGAGAATCAAGTCAGGGAACTTCTTTATAGAAGGGAGCTTTCCAACGGAAGGAAAACAGGGAATTTTACTAGACAAGGCAAGTCCAGAGATTAGCAATACAATTTTGTGGAGGAATGTTCATTTTAAAATCTGGATTTGTTATGAATAGCAGTGCTTGATCATTTTTTTCATAAACAGAAGATAAAAAAATTCAAGTATATTAAATGGTTTTTTTTCAAGTACTGATATTTTGCATTAAGTTCTATGCTGTTGTGCAGTAATGTGAATATAAAATATAATTATTCGACAGTGAAAAGTGAATATATTTTTGAGTTTAATGTTGTCCCCTTGTTTTCTTTCCCAACTTCATTTCCAAAAAGAATTTTTATTAAGACTGACCCAATTTTGAGGGCAGCCTGATTTCAGTGAATTGAACAGATAATTTTGCTGGTTTCTGTAGTTATCTCTTCTTCAAAAACCTGAATAAAAGGTAGTGATAGAGATAGGGTGAGATGCTGAATTGTAGAAAAGAGAAAAGAAGGTTTATGTTTGGAATTCAACTTTTATGAGGGGGATATAATACATAAATGGAATAAAATGTGTTTTGAAATGTTGACTGTCTAAAATGTGGTTACATACAAAGCTATATAATGTAAGTTTGAACTGTATGATTATCGTGATTTTGAGAAGGAATATAGGAGGCATTTAGAAGATAAAAGATAAATCCAGGAGGGATCGGTTTAATGTTTGGGGTTTTTTTTTCTCTGAGAGATAATATTTTTGAAAAAAAGAAAATCAGTTCTGCTATGAAGAAACGGTGTTAACTCTAGAAAAGAGATTCAATCAATGAAGTGTGAAATGGAAGAATTTTAATCACTTTCAGCAAAAATCTCAATGTGTCCTTAACTATGGAGTTACTTACAATATTTTTATAATAATGAAAATGTCATATCACCTAGAGTTCATATATAATCATCTAAAGCATGCCAAGTTAAATAGGAGACCTGGATTTTAATTTTGATCACTCAATTCCTACTACTAAAATTAGTCTGCCTTTCATTCTTTCTTTTTCTTTCTTTTTTTCTTTCTTTTTTCTTTCTTTTTTTTCTTTCTTTCTCTCTCTCTCTTTCTCTCTTTCTTTCTTCCTTTCTTCCTTTCTTCCTTTCTTTTCTTCTGTCATCATTTTAAAAATCTTTTCTGGGGAAACAGAAAACCAAACTCCTGAGGATGAAGTCTCTGAGAATTTTGGGATTAATACATACGTACCTTATCCTGCTTATTTACTTTATTAAATGTGTGAAATAATACAGCATGTGCCATACAGTGAGGTTTAATCACATCAAATTTCACACATACTATACAGTAGTTGTGTTTTAGTTTTGATTTTATTTCCTTACTTGCCCCTCTGGGTTAGTGGCACATTAAAGAACAGATTTGCAATTGCCATTTCAGGAGGCATATAATCTTACCTTAGATTTTCTTTATTCTGTCTTGCTGCTAGTAGGTCTGTGTATCATAGTATGATTTTTTTCTAAATAAAAATAATCCTCTAGAAAAGTGTTGGCCTCAATTTCAAAGGTTAGCTGAAAGAAAAAGAGATTTATGTCAAAATCTTACATATCAGGGTCATTTGTATTAATCAGTCTTTTCTGTAAAGCTATAATCTTTTTTATTCATGTTGGTGGAAGACTGTTTGCTATAGTTAAGCCACAAAAAAATTAAACCTTTTCCTCAGGTGCATTTGCTGTCATTAAAGATCAAGCCTTAGAGGATAGTGGTAATTAAGCTGCCAATGACCAGTGTAAGAACTAAGTTTACTTACACCCGGCAACATAGCAGTGCAGAAAACATTGCTCAGCTGGAGACAATTTTACTCTCAAAGGCAATTTTCCCTAAATATCAAGAAGACTGTATTGAGGAGAAACTTGATAAATACTATTTCTTACTCTGTTGGTAAACCCAAGCATGAACTGAGACTCAAGTGTCAAATGAGAAACACGTATGGCTTCTGCTACTGTTTGGCCAATGTGCCGAGAAATACCATGTGAACAGCCATCTCCAGCTGCTGGAGTGGCACTAATTTATTGCTGTAAAATGGGACAATGAATGGCAGCACTCACGAAACCCTGGGGAAGGTGTGTGAAAAAATGAATGAGGGGTTGCTGTAACTGCTCTGACTGCTTTCAGAGGCTGAGCTCATCTTCGACGGGGAAGTAGAAGTTATGTGTTACTTGGAGATGCCCACACCAACAGTTGTGAGCCTCGCAGCTCTCCAGGCTGGAAGCTGTGCAGTCTCATTAGCACAGAGCTGCTCCCAACCTGAGGTACAAAACTTAACAGCTTGTGCACCACACTACTAATACTGGCCTGTTTCATGCCCAGTCAATGCAGGCCAAGTAAAGTGAGCCAACCTTATCCTGCCTTATAAATATATGGAATATATTTACATATATAAATATATGTAAGTGCTCTCCTTTTTACTTAGAATAGTAATGAAATATGTACAGGAAAAAAAAAGAAAGAACAAAACAAAACAAAAAAAAATCAAAGCAAACCTAAGCCCAAAAAATCCAAACCAAACAAACAAAAAAAGAAAACATGTATGTGTGTATATTTGTATATGTTGTTTTGGTTTTTTTCTCCTGGCTTCTTAGAGAGTCCTGGTAGAGTATTTTTCCCCTGATGTATCCCTATTTCAGGCAGTTAACCTGGTGTCTAAACACTGGTTGAAGACACTAGAATGACCCAAGTATTTTTATCCGAAAGCATAAAAGCTGTAGGAAGCTCAGCAAAATAAATAACTTGATTATCACAAGGGAACTTGTATTCAGGCTAACTTACCTCCCCACTGTTTCAATTGCGCAGAAATTCAGAAGTCAGTGTTGCAATTTTAGGCTCCTCTACATCTTCTTCTATCTATCTACCAGAAATTGCAGTCCTCTCCAGAAAGGGAGAGGCCTTAAGTTTAACACATCCTAAAACAATCAAATGTTCATGATTGAACTCTGTGTTGGAACATTTTCTAAATTGGTATGTATTATTTACCCCAGAAAGGAAAGTATGGGGAAATAATATGAACTATTGCAGGAATTCACTTGTTTGCTATTGTATTCCAATGAGAAAACTTGGATGCTGAGGAGGAACAAAACAAAACAAGACTAAACAAGGAGTGACATAAGCACTTCTGTTAATGAAAAGCATATGAAACTTTATTAAATATGTTGTTTTTTCACATGTCTTCTTGGTCTTTCAGAATTATCCAGTCTTGGTTCTTTCTCATACTTTTTATATACTCCTTTTGCTCCTTCATTACCCTTAATTTTATTTCTTTTAGTTTGGAAGAGAAAAAGACGGAAGCAGTTTCTTTTTTTTCCAGTAGTAAAAGTCCCTGGTCTTTTTTCTCCTCTCCATCTGGACATAAACCCGCAAATTCATGTTTGGCTGTACAGATGATTGGATCTATATCTATTTGTCTACTTCAGTCATGTCTCCTTTCTTCTGAAATAAATCTGATCCTATATTTGTACATTCCACATGTTGCCTTCCTACGATATTAGCAGAGGGCTATGACACCAGTGACCCTCAAATTGCACAGCTCCAGATTGCACTCAGTTTTCATTCTCATTGGTATTTCTTATACCGTGCAGCAAAATTTGTCATTAATAATTAAATTGTATCTTTAAGTGTGCCTATATGTGCAGAGGAGGACAGTGAAGATACATAGAAGGTGAATTAGTTGTTAAATTGAAAAATCCCTGAAGAAGTTTTAAATAATCACAGATCAAAATCTATTTCAGCTCTGTGACCTTATCTTGAAAAATATACTAGCGTTTTCTTTACCTCAGTGCATTTGAGGTAGCAAAAAGACTGTACAGAGATCAAACAGAGTGAAGCATCACTCAATAAAAGTTAGTCTCAGAGGAATATTTGTGTTATAAGGTTCTCTTGCAGCCATTTCTAATTTCATTGAATTCCTTTATACAAACGTTCATTCCTTCAGTGGCTGGAAAGGCACAGTGTGAGTTTGCAGGCCAGGTTCTTTAAGGAAGGGGTGTTTGTAGAGCGGGGCCGTGAGCACGAGTGGGGTGCGCAAGCAGGGCACCCCTGTGAGTGTGCAAAGAGGCACGGCCCCGCTGAGTGTGAGTGTGCACGGCCCTGTTGTGAACACCGGTGCACTGCTGCAGTGTGGTGTGAAGGGCACAGTGGCAGCAGAGGAGTGTGCAAGGCCCCGTTGGGATTGTCTGGTGCAGCACTGCAGCGTGTGAGTGTGTGAGGACTGCTGCAGCACGTGTGTGCAGGGTGCTGCTGCAGCGTGTGAGTGTGCAAAGACTGCTGCAATGTGTGTGTATGCAAGGCACTGCTGCAATGTGTGAGTGTGCAAGGACTGCTGCAGCGTGTGAGCATGCAAGGCACTGCTGCAATGTGTGAGTGTGCAAGGCACTGCTGCAGTGTGTGAGCATGCAGGACACCGGTGGGAGTGTGCAGGGCACTGCTGCAATGTGTGAATGTGTAAGGATTGCTGCAGCGTGTGAGTGTGCAAGAACTGCTGCAATGTGTGAGTGTGCAGGGCACTGCTGCAGTGTGTGTGCAGGGCACTGCTGCAGTGTGAGTGTGCAGGGCACTGCTGCAATGTGGGAGTGTGCAGGGCACTGCTGCAGTGTGTGAGCATGCAGGGCACCAGTGGGAGTGTGCAGGGCACTGCTGTGAGCGTTGGATGTAATGGAGAGGCTGCAATGTCCAGGCCTCTGGGTAAGGACTGGGATAAAACAAATGAAGTGGCTGTCATCATGGGAGGCTGCTCTTGGCCACCCAGCCAGGACAGCAGCACCAAAAATTTAGTGTTTAAGGAACCAAGGGATGCCTCCAAATCAACTGCCCTTGTCCTTATGGGGGAATTAAACTTGTGAGTATTAATTTGGAACACCACACAGCTGGTAGAAATAGGTCCTGGAGATACCTAAAACAGCTGGATGGTACAGGAGCTGACTCAGAGAGGTGCCCTCTGTGCCCTCTGTGATTTGTTGCTTGTTCCAGAGAGGCCCTTGTGGGTGAAGTGGTGAATGGTGATTATATTGGCCACAGCAACTGTGCCGCGATTAAATTTCAAATCTCCGTTGTCTTGTCTGCACCTGTCTTGCTCCCAAGATGGACTAGGCACAGGCTAGCACGGTTAGAAAATCAGCATGTTTTATTAATGTGTCCATGGTGAAGCTGTTATCCCAAAACTGGCTCTTTCGCTCTGTGTAAGAAGCCATTCCCTCACAGAGTGGAGGTATTATATTTATTTCAGTTCTGCACAGAAAGGGGTGCTGGATAGCAAATCCACAAAGCCAGCATCAGGACTATCAATACTTTTCACTATTTACATATATTAACAAACCTAGGCATTACTGTTCATTGACTACAAATTATATGGTTGTCTGATTAATTAGTATTCTATCTTCTATTGTTTTAAAAGATTCCCTTGTATTTTATGCAAATTAGTCTGCATGTTCAGTCTTCCTCTTCCTTTGAGTTGGTGGGTTTCTTGGGTTGGTGAGCCAGGAGCCAGTGGTCGTGATCTCCCACTGCCAGAAGTTCCTGTTATCCAGTCAGGGAGTTGGGTTTATGAATTTCTTTCTGCCATTGTCTTCGCTTTGGGACAACATCTGGTGTCTCTCATCATCCCACTGCTACAGCTCCTGGTATCTCTCATCTTCCCATTGGTACAGCTTTTGGGTACTCTATTCCCCATTGGGACAGCTCTTGGTAGGGCAAATTTGAACCATCTAACCTGATCATGAATCCCAATGTAACTGTAGGAAAAAGCAGTTCCACAATCAAATAAATATTCTTGTGTCTGTTCATTTAACCAGAATGAAAAATTTGTTTTATAATAGATTGAAAAATTTGTTTTATAGTAGATCAAAAATTTGTGTTTCAGTTGAAGATGACAATTTTTTCTCATTTAAAATGTTTTCAGAATTTCAATCAAAAAATATTTCTATGATATTCATAGAATCTGGATGCAAAAATGCATTTCAGTATAACAATGTATTTTGCTTGCTTTATCTAATGAGTTTTCATTTTGAATGTTTTCTAGAATATAGCATAAGGAGAGAAAAGAAAATGCTCTGATGTTTTGATTTTGTCTTTGAAATTCAATGCAGCTAAGCATATCAGTGTGCTTACCTGATCCACAAAGGTACCTGAGGAAGCTTTTTATCTGAGTCTTGTGGGATTTGGATTCCTAACTCAATTAAATCCTTTCTATTTCTTTAGATTTGCTTCAACCAAAACAGTCATACTAAAGCTTTAAAGTAAACTTTGGTGAAAGGTGTAAAGTTTTCTTCTCAAACTCCAATAGTAGTGATTTTAATTTCCTTTGCCTAATGAGATTAAAGTACTGAACTACTTTATTACTCTGGTGACCTCTTTCTCTTTGGTAAGCTGTCTCAAGTGTGGCAAACGTGGCATATGGGAACATAGGAAATGTCAAAGAGGGAAGCAAAGATTTACAAAATTTAATAACTTTCATAAGCTTTAGCTTCTTGACTTAATATGGACAAAAAAAAGAAAAGGAAGGAAAATGCCAGATGCTATAATAATATGGGTTGTTCTAAAAAAGAAAAAAAGTGTACAAACAGATTTATAATGACTTTTTGTAATCCTGGAGTGCGGATTTACTGTAGTTAATATTTTCTCTTTAAAGTTCAGTTAATATTGTTGTTTCTTGCTAAGTCTTTCATGAAGTTCCTTTTGGCTTAAACTACCATGCTTGTACTTGGTAACATCTGCAGGAAAAGAGCATATATCATAAAAAACATCTTAAACTAAAATAGTTTCTGTTTCATAAGAAAATATGTCCTTTCTTTAGTCATTTGATGATAAATTATCCCAGTGTTATACATTAATAGAAGGTTTTCTTTTAGTTTTGGGAGACGAGAATACTTTTTTTTTTGTCACCAGAGTCTGTTATATTCTACCTTTGGTAGTCTTTAAATAACGTTGTTTTTTTGTATAAAAGAGGTTCTACAAACTGACAATGACTACATTTCTTATATTTTGTTAATACATATTTCCTATCATTATGGTAGTTGGTGCTGTGTTGTGTGCTGGTAGTAAGCTTCAGAGTAACGTCAAGAATTTATTTTTACTTTCAGTCATTTACACAGAAAATGTTAAAGGACTCTTGGGACTAAAAAAGAATGCAGAAGAGAAGGAAAACATGTCTTTCCCAAAGTTGGATGCTTTTCCACATGTACACAAAGCAGAGTACCAGTATCTATTATCAGTGCCTATTTTGAAACTCGTTAAGGTTTGTAATAACATAACAGAACAGACTGTTACAAGGACAATGATGTTTTAAAGTGAATGTGTCACCTGCTGGAGATACAGCTGTATGCAGGGTGCAGTTTGCGGGGATTTTTCCCCATCTTTAGTCATCTTATTTGCCTCTGCCTGGTGGCAGCACAATGCAGGTCCTGATCTGACCTGTGCTGTGGAAAATCCCTCAGCTCTCCCGGTGCAATGATGGTAATTTCCAGGCCACACCAGGGTGCCACAGAGCAGCTGCCCTCCCAGACCTCTCTGCCCTGTGCCTGCTCCCCTCCTCCCAACTCAGCCCTTCGGTCCAGCTCTGCTCTGCTGACCTGCTCCAAAACACCTACGGGAAGGAGACACTGTTCTCTCTTCAAGTGTTTAAATGTTTCTGGAGTGTCTCAAAACTGCTGATGATTACTAAAGCCTTGCTTAACAGATTCCTGATGGCACCATACATTTGTATTAACATATCGATATAAATATTGACACCATATCCCTGTTCAAGAACACTGCAATTGCTAGGTCGATTCTTTTTGCATGCAAATGCACACACAGTAAATCAAATTGAAGCAGTGATATAAACTGAAGATTATTAAAAATATTCTTGCCAAGACTGGGAAAAATAAATTACTTTGTCATATTGAGTAAAGAGAAATAAAAACTTCCTAGAACTGCTTTGTGCTCTCTAATGCTATACTGCATTCTAGCTTCTATTTAACTGCGGGTGTAAACCCAAATAGCTGTCTGACACATATATGGCTTTAAATGAATCCATATCTGCAATCTACAAGGACTACCTGCAGGCAAGAAACAGCCATCAAAAGCACTAGGAGTTATATGAATTTAACATATTCTTTCACAAAGAATATTGATATTTTAAACCCTAGATCCCAGTTTCCATGTATTAACTTTCTCCGAATATTTTAGGAGTGAAAGTAATGTAGAACAGAATAATAAACAGAAATATGTAGTTTTTTAAAATATGTATATTCCTGGTAACATCATGGCCTATTTATACTTAATGATTATATGGTTAGAACTTTTAATCTTTGAAATTTTAAAGTAAAAATTATACTTTGATTCAAAGTCTGTTTGAAATAAAATGTTTCTTTGGGTTTCAGCTCTTTCTGAAGCTCTCACTGCAATTCTTTGCATTTCTGCATAGTCCTAGTCACATAGTCATGATCATGCAGTTTAAGAAATTTCCACCAGATAAGCCACAGCAACGAGGTGATTGTACTCTCCTATGCACGTGTTGTAATTTGATTAATTTTAATCCACTTGTGTTATGAACTACTCTGCTGAATTTTCTTATATTTACTCCAAGTGGACGCTTCTCACATATTTAGTTATCGCAGTTCAGCTGATATTCAGCACCTTTGTGATATTAAGCAGTTGAGTTCTTTGTAGGAAAAAGTTTAGAGGTATACAGTGCAGCTGTTACTCAAGTGCTACGGAAATTCCAACATGAAAAAGTTCTTGATCTTCCTCATAATCTCCAAAACATATACTGGTGAACAGAATGTATTTTCAGAAGCAGTTTCAATTATGAGAGATTATGGAAGAGATCAAATAATTTGCCATCTGCTATGCAACATGATACACCAGTATGGCCCAGAGTTTCTCTTTTCTGAGAAATCTCCTTTCTAAAGGAAAAAAACCAAAAAACTACCCTTACAAGTGCCTGCTCAATTTTTAGAAGTTAGTGTAACCTGTCCCTGTGGTAGTTCTCTTCAGGCTGAGTTACTATTTTGTTTCAGTCACTTTGTTTAGTCGTTCCAAAGGGAGGTTTAAGACCAGCATGTACCAGATTTGACTTCCTCACATATTCATGTTAAATTCTATATCTAATTATATATATGTAATATATATTTAAGATTATCTAAAAAATTATACGTTATATAGAAATTGTGTGATAGTGACACTGGGTAGAAGTTGTCTTTCAAAATAAATCGCGGTATGTTTGGGGAGCAGGGAGGAAAGAAACTTGCACTGTTAAGGTTCAAAAAGAACTGCAGATAATCTGGTATAGCCACATCAGGAATACAAAGGATGTGGTGCTAATAACACCAAAGTTGGGGGTTTGATCCCAATATGGACCATTTACTTAAGAGCTGGACTCAATGATCCTTGTGGGTCCCTTCCAACTCAGACTATTCTGTGATTCTGTGAAAGAAACTGTAGGATATAGAACTACCCTCAAACAAAGTAGTATAGTAAATATAACAAAGAAGAACCAATTCATTTCAGATGGGCACAGAAATTAATGCAGTTTAATATCAGGCTTTGGAAATTAATCTAGTAAGCAAACTCTCGTGTTTTGTGGCTGTTGATTAAATTATGCTGCCATCTCTATGCTGTAAATGTAAATATACACACAGTCCCTGAGCTGAGAGTGAATAACTGAAAGAAGGTAGCAGACAGAAGCACACAGAAGTTTAGGGACCTGTGTACTGGGTCTGGCCAAGATCTAGTTATGTTTATTCACAGCAGCCTTTATGGTGCTGTGTTTTGGATTTGTCACTAAAAAAGTGTTGGTAACGCACCATTGTTTTGACTATTGCTGAGCAGTGCTTGTACCACAAGACTTCTCTTTTTCCCATTCTACTTCCCAAGGGTGGGGGAGAAGAGATTGAGAGGGGACACTGCTGGGACAGCTGACCCAAATTGGCCAAAGGGATATTCCACACCAAATGACATCATGATCAGAAATAAAAGCTGGGAGATTTTGGCTATTGAGGTAGCCGTTGCTCAGAGACCAGCTGGGCATTGGTCTGCTTGTGGGAGATAATGAGGGAGTGCTTATGCATCACTTGTGGGATTTTTCTCTTCATTTATTAAACTACTTTTATCTTGACCAATGAATTTTCTCACTTTTGCTTTTCCTATTCCTTCTCCTGTTCTGTTGCATGTGTGATTGAGAAGTGATTGAGAAGCTGTGTGGGTGCTTGGCTGCTGGCCTGGGGTCAATCCTGCAGAGCTTGATCAGCCAGTACAGCCAGGACACCTTTAGAGTGTGTGTTTATGAAGCTTCCTAATTTATATGACATGGTGAAGCAGCATAGGAGGGTTTGAAAGATGCAAAAGGGACTGAATAAGCATCAGGGAAAAACTCTTGATTTAGAGTAGGAACTTAGAAAGTGCAGCATTTGCTCCTACATTGGTCTGTCTTGAACAGCGTATTTATTCTACTTTTTTTTTTTCTTAAAATAGCTTTTGTGGTTTAACTTTTTCTACAACATACTTGTGGTAATTAAAGGATTAGTAATAATTCAGACCAAAATTCTATTGAATTTGGCTTGGATTAGATAAAAGAAAGAATGACATAAAAAACTTCCCACCAGATTGACATAAAGCTATTTTCATGCTTATTATGCCTCTAAGTAGCCCAATACCTAGGCATAACTGTTTCATGTTAGTGCAGTATTCTGAAGTCAAGAAACCCAGTGGTTTTAATTAATTTATGGCAAGACATAGATTTCTTTTTTCGTTACTCCTCTTCCTCTGGGCTAGTGCATTTGCCAAGATTCCTCAACTACCAAATCTACCCTTTTTAAGACTTATCTGGTGTTTTCTTAGGATCTCATTTCCTTCATAGATGATGATATCCAAAACAATTTTTCTGTTTCCCTGAAATGTCATTCAACATGTTTTTCCATTACTGGCACCCTCCCATAACAGCCACTACACAGTTCTAGACTGAGAACAAAATATATGTTTTTAGCCTAAACCAGAATTTTTACATGAGTTTCCAAGAGAATGAAAAATGCCTTTTCAAAATGAAAATGCTATATCCAACAGAAGTACAGTGTAGCAATATGCAAAGCTGTAATAGCGGTCAGTGCAAAGGGAAATTTAATTGTGTTTAAAATACCTGATGTGATCATTTGATAATATTAGTACTAATATTTTTTTTTTCATTTTTCTAATTTTATACTGGTAGTACTTTCAAAGAACAAAATCTAAGCAGTCTAAGAATAGAACTGACCATGTTCTTTCTCATCTCCATAATGTGTTGTGTTTCTAAGCTCTGCTTCTTCATTCCTGTCAGAGTTTATTTTTATATCAAATAAAAACATATGCAAACCAAAAATAGACAATCTTTGCATGTCTTCATAATGAGAACCCACACTAGAATACCATGTGTTATGTTGGATAGAGTTAATTGGCTCAGGCACTGTTATGAGTGTGCCATAAACTATAAAATCTTTATTTTTATTTTTTTATTTTAATGCTAGCTAGTCTAAGCAAAAAGCAGAAAGTAAAAAGCAGCGTAAAGAGGAGTAATCCGGAATAGGCTGTGATTTTGATGGTAAAATATCGTTGTGAAAATTGCTTTAAAGAAAGTAATCTTGAGTCTTATGAATCACTCAATGAACTTTTGAAATGCTGTTTTACGAGCAGCCAATTAAGGAAAGCCTGTTTTCTTGACCTGTTATGCCTCCTATTCTCCACTCTACCCAAAAATCTCTCAGCAGATATAAAATATCCTTTGTTTGCTTTCCCTACCCACCACATTTACCCTCCCTACATACTGCCATCTTATTTCTGCACCCCCTAGTGCCCTCCTTGACAATTTTCCAGCTTTAGGAACCTGGTGCTTTCCCCTTTACATGCCCACTTTTCAGAATTTTTTCTGATTTATGATATCACTTCTTTTTGAGGTTTGCAAATGCCTTATTAAAAAACCCCGAAATAGATGACAAATACATAGAAGACACAGTGACATTGCATAATCCTCTTTATATAAAATTAAATTAAGAACAGAATTACAAAGAGATAAGCAGGAAAAAAAATCTGTTAATTTTTATT
This sequence comes from Melanocharis versteri, assembly GCA_013397845.1. NCBI lineage: Eukaryota > Metazoa > Chordata > Aves > Passeriformes > Melanocharitidae > Melanocharis > Melanocharis versteri. The sequence goes on along the minus strand of VZTG01005259.1, from coordinate 932,402 downwards.
TTCTTAAATATAATTAAGTGAAAAAAATTAGGATAATTTGCTATTTCTTTTACAAATGTTTTAGGAGAAATGTTTTTGACTGTCAGACCTAATTTGTTTAGATGTCTGGAAATCAGATTTTAAACAATGTATTGAAATTTTGAAGACTTTATCTAACCCTGAAACCTAATATTGAATTGAAGCTTTTGAATGAGACTAGGCTGTAGCAGTGGACCCAGGAGTTATTAGCTTTATATTTTTGTCCTTTTCAGCACTGAATTTTACCTTGAAAATGATACATATGATACCAAAAAATTAAGGGGAGGGCTTTCTGAGTAATGTTAAATATTCTGTATGTTGGATCCTATCCACCAGGTAAAGCCTGCAAGACACTCGTTTATTAAGCAGAACGATCTCATTATTAGGACAGTGATGCAGTGTTTCAGTTTCATACCCTGAAATCACTCAAGGAAACAACTGGGTGAATGATATTTATCCTGGACTCTGTGTTGTGCTATTATGTGCAGCAATAACTGGCAGCATATTAAAATAGAGATCAGGGACTACAACCATTCTTTTGAAGGCAGTTCTGAAATTTCAAAGCTGTTGAATTATTCAAGTATTTTTCAATTTATAAAAGATGATTGACTGCTTGCTGATGCAATGATATAAATAAAAACATCCAAAAGTATTGAGTATATTTTTTTCCCCATAGTTGTTTTGAATCACTGTAATTGAAGGTGTTGATTTTGTGTCAGTAGCAGCCGTAATTAAGAGAGGAAACATTAGATAATTTATTTGGTCAATGCCCTACTTATGCACAAAGAAAAAGAAATCCAGTCAAAGTAGAAATGGACACAGTCACAGTATGAAACTGAATAGAAATATTCAATCTATTTAATATTAAAAAATCTAAATGAATATTAAACCTTTGTTGTTTTCTGTCACTATTTATAAAGCCAGTAACACGCATGTTTAACATGTAAATGTGTAACATTTTAATTTTTATATTGATGTTGCTACCATTTGACATTGGTAGCAATGTCAATATAAAAATCAAAAGAATTCTCTGAATATATGTTTGGGTCTTTTAAAATGTATCTTAATGTTCTTCAAGGAATTTGAAAATTGGTCTTTTAATTAGTTTGTGATACATCTAAGTTTTTCTAGACTGAAAAATGCACACGTGCTCTACGCACCACATGCAGAGTGTACATAGAAAGTGCTGGTTATGGTGCATGCATGCTGTCATCATCTGAGTGTTCACAGTAATATTTTTAAGGACATGACAGTCTGTTTTTCTTTTCATTATGTGGTTTTAAGCCTCTGTTTATGTTCCTCAGTTACTGTGGAATAGGAAGCATTTTATGCAGAGATCGACAGTTATCTCCTGAAATATCAGCTATCAGAAAATATCACAGGAAGATGTCTGTGTCTTATGATGGGAATGATGAACCTCTATTATGTCTGACAAAATTGAATTAGCACCTTCGCATAGATTAGCACATTGGCTGAGCAGTAGTGTGAGGATTTTCCTGGAAGATTTTTAAGGTATTAAGCCTTCCAGCTGTAATTAGGTTAATACAGTTCTGAGTGACTTGAATGTCAGTGTTGGCAGTTTAAGTGGTATATTTCTGTAAGCAGAAAGAGAAACACTCTCACATTCACTTCATTCAAAGACCACTTTGAGAAGAGGACATATGTTTCCTTAAGGCTATCACTGAGTGTAACTGTAATAAAGCACAGAATTACAGAATGGTTAAGGTTGGAAGAGATCTCCGTAGAGACCAGGAATGGTTTTTCAGCACCATGTCCCTCTGGCTTCTAAATATCTCCAAGGATGGAGAATCCACAACTTCCTGTGTGAATTTTCAGTAACCCTTACAGGAAAAAAGTGTTTCCTGGTGTTCAGAAAGAGCCTGCCATGTTTCAATATGTGTCCTTTGCCTCTTGTCCTGTTACTGGGCACCAGTGGAAAGAGCCTGGCTCTTTGCACCTTCCCTTCAGGTATTTGTACTCATTACTAAGGTCCCGCCTGAGCCTTCTCCAGGCTGAACAGTCTCAGCTCTCAGCCTGTGCTCATAGCAGAGATGCTCCAGCCCCTTAATCAGCTTGGTGGGCCTTTGTTGGACACTGCAGTCTGTACATATCTCTTGTATTCAGGAGCCCAGGGCTAGACACAGCACTCCAGGTGTGGGCTCATTAGTGCTGAATAGAGGGGGTAAATCACCTCCCTCAACCTACTGGCAATACTTTGACTAATACAGACTAACTACTTCATGTCCATGCCCTTGGTTCCCTGTTGAACTTTATTATGTCCCTGTTGGCTCATTTATCCAGCTTGTTGAAGACCCTCAAGATAGCAGCATGACAAGCTGATATATCAACCACTCCTTTCAGTTTTGTGTCATCAAGCTTGCTGAAGGTACACTTTGGGCTATCATCCAGATTATTACTGAAGATGTTAGACAGGACTGGACCCAGTATTGACCCTTGATGAGCACCATAGATAAAAGATATTATATAAATCCATAACATGGGCATGAAAGTATTCATATTAGCTTGAGTAGTGCCATGTGCTTAAGCCCAGCTGAAAATTAAGCAACACGCAGTCACTTGCTCAATCTCTCCTACTTGTCCCATCACCCCAGAGAAATGGGAAGGAGAATCAAAGTAAAACTTATATGTTGAGATAAGAGCAGTTTAATAATTGAAAATAAAATAAAGTATATTAATAATGGTAAATTACTATAATGATAATAAAGAGCCCTTGACTTAAGATAAAAATGATTTAGCAAAAAACAAAACATCAGTGTGTTATCAACACCATTCTCATTCTGAATCCAAAATACATCACTGTAACAGCTGCTGAAAAGAAATTAACTCTTTCCCAGCTGAATCCAGGACAAGTAGGTATTCTCTTAAGATATCTAGTGGGACATTTTGATGTGGTTTGTGCCAAAAAAATGAACAAATAGTTCAGTGAATAGATAGATAAATCAGATTATCCTTAGCAAGCTTTTCTAGAATCATAGAATATGCTGAGTTAGAAGGCACCCATCAGATCATCGATTCCAACTCCTGGCCCTGCTCAGGACAGCCCAAGAGTCACACCACGTGCCTGAGAGCATTGTCCAAACATTTCTTGAACTCTGTCATGCTTGGTACTGTGACCACTTTCCTGGGGACCCCGCTCCTGTGCCCAACCACTGGCTGAAAAGCAGTTTCCTGATATCCAACCTAAACCTCTGCTGACACAGCTTCATGCCATTTCCTCAAGTCCTGTCACTGGTCATGAGAGTGAAGAAATTGGGACCTGCCCTTCTGCTTCCCCTCATGAGGATTTTGAAGATAACAATGAGGTTTCCCCTAGGTCTCGTTTTCTCCAGGCTAAGCAAGACGAGTGACCTCATACAGCTTCTGTCACCATCCTCATGGCCCTCCTTTGGATGTTCTTTAACAGCTTAATGTCTTTTTTACATTGTGGCACCCAGAGCTGCCCCCAGCCCTCGAGGTGAGGCCGCCCCAGCCCAGAGCAGAGCAGGACAATCCCCTCCGTGCCCGGCTGGCGATGCTGGGCCTGATGCCCCCAGGACACGCTTGGCCCTCCTGGCAGCCAGGGCACTGCTGGCTCATGGTCAACTTTCCATCCATCAGGACCTCCAGGTCCATTATGAAAAATATCATGCTGAAATAAAGTCAGTCGCATCTACTCTGTGTAGTTAATTTTTCGTCCAGCACAAAGGGCTTGAAACAGAGTTGGTGTTATTCCGCAATATATTCTCATGGATTCTGCAAGTTAAAGGAATTGGAAACCATTAGAACTGAATATCCTGTGAGAGAAGACATAACTAACAGACTAATAATGTAAACCAACATGTACTAGCTAAATTAAGCAGTGAAAAGCAAGATTACAATTTGATGATAAAGTATGATGAAGAAATTATTACCTGGTAACTTATATAATGAAATTAACACTGCTTAGAGGTGGCTGTTAATTCATTTTTGGCATTGAGATTTAGAAGCAGAGAGAAATAAAATCAGGTGAGAGAGAATGCTCTTTCAGAGAGGTAAAAATGAAATGATAAAAGATGTAATTGAATTCTGAAATAAATGAAAGTTAGTTTCTTTAGTCCTAAGGGGAAGCTAATAGTGTAGCTTTGTTTCCATTCACTTCAATTTATGCATGGCTACAACTAAGTATTATTAGGGCCTTGTAAAAACAGTTACTAATTTTTAGGAACTGTTGTTTAGGAAAATTGGAACAGGGACGTATTAATTTCCCTTCCTGGTTGTAAAAGTAAATGTAGGAGGAGACAGTCCAAAGATATATGAAATATTTGTTTGTGTGAATTTTGTTCACAATGCAAATTCACTCTAAAGTTTTTTGGTTTTGGTTTGGGTTTTTTTTGCTCCATCTTTTTATGTTGGATCAACTTAGGTTATTGCTTACACAGGGATGTGTGAAAATGTCTGAATCTTTCTTATTTTGCAATGTGTAATAAGTACTGTGGCATTATCCAAATATAGAACTCAAAAAATCACTATCTAGTATGTTTTTCTCCCAAGCAACAGATCAAAACATTGTCTAAGTTTAAAGTGCTAATACTGCTTTACCTTGCACAGTAGCTTGAATTCTGTTAAAGTCAGTATTCAACCATTTATAGGATGAAAATGGAGCTTTGCAAAAGTTGATTTTCTAAGCTGGCTATCTACCTATCTTAGCTCTTTTAAAGTTAATAAAGTGTCAAATTCAAAGACAAAGTATTTTTATGAGACATAGATACTAATTTTAAGATTAAATAAATTGTCCTTTGGATGTACTAATTGCTTTTTACCGACTGGATTGGGGCCTAGTTAACTAGCTGAGACTGGACACTGAGTTTTTAAGTGCATGAACCTAATGGTGAATTTTCATGGTTGAAATTGCTTAAGGAAAAAAATATAAGCTTTTGTTAACGAAGGCATTGTAGAAAATAGCTCTTTTCCTATGGTTGTTTTGGTATTCTTAACTAAAAATACAGGGGAGGAGGGTGTGAGTTTGGTGGTTTTTTTGGCCTTGGGGTTTAGTTTTGTTTCTGGGGTTCAGAATAACAAATAAATTTAGTTTTGCTTTCTGACGAGCAGTTGTTGTGGGACAGTATTGGTAAGGGCTGATATTATTCAACAGGAAAAAAAAGAAAACATTAATAACCATAACTTGAAATATAGTTCTGGAAAGTCAGGAATTCCAACTGAGATCTGTTTAACATGTTCTTGAATAACCCATTTGTATTACTGATAGTAATTTTCCTGAAAGTATCTTTTTGTGCATCTGGTCTTATTGTAAAGACAGTTTCTTCTCCTCCTTCAAATCTATCCCAAACTTTCACACTTTTTGGTTCAGACCACAGCTCTTTTTCCTAATATCTTCTGAGACTTTCACTTACATGGTAACCCTGAAGATATTTGGTTGATGAAATTTAGATGGTGACACCCTGTGAACCACATGCCCTCTGTATTGCACTAATTTCACTTCAATATTTTATGACTGGTTGTGCTGGAGTTCCACAAAAGATAAAAGAGCAGTTGTTCAGTGAGCTCAGAAATTATCAACATTTAGCAATATATGTCCTAATAGCTCTGTCCTGTATAGACATGTACATGACATAAACATCGTGAAAGTGCAGTTAATTTTTTCAGGGATAAAATGCATACTGCATAGTATACTAGCATACTGCTAGTCCCTCAATGGATATTTTTTTCAAATGCAATACTTTCCCACAATAAAGACTGCTGTGTGAATAGTGCTTTCCAAAGCCTTTGACAATCTCTTGTCATTTTCTCTTCTCTTGTAGCTGATGGATGCACTGACTGGTCTGTGGATTACAAGAAATATCAAGTTCTAGTGGGAGAACCTGTTCGTATAAAATGTGCACTCTTTTATGGATATATTAGAGCTAATTACTCTCTAGCCCAAAGTGCTGGACTTAGTTTGATGTGGTACAAAAGCTCTGGACCTGGAGATTTTGAGGAACCTATAGCTTTTGATGGAACCAGAATGAGCAAAGAAGAAGACTCCATTTGGTTCCGACCAACAGTGGTACAAGACAGCGGGCTCTATGCATGTGTTATAAGGTACTATATTTTAATATACTGTGTTTTAATTGACCAAATATAAAACAAGGCTCTTAATAGTGAAACTTTTGTGCCAAAGAAAATATTTTTCTGTGTTCTTTTTTCTTCTCCTCCTGGCATTCCCTTCCCTGAAGTGTTTTATGCTTGAGTAGAAATTGCTGTTGAATATCTTGAATATTTTAAATTTGCTTTTATATAAATTTAGTCATTTATGACAAAATCTAAAATTTTTAAGGTGGTTGGGGTTGGATAAGTAGGCCATGTGTTCCTTTCTCTGATTCTGATTTTACTCTTAGAATCACTACCTTAGAGTAAAAAGTTTCTTTTTCTTACATTCAGATTTAATTTTATGTGGATTTCATTAAGTGATTTAACTTAATTAATTTTTTTTCTGTAAAAAAATTTCTATTTTGTGTAAATTACTTGCATCAAGGAAAACAGAAGGTAAAATTTTAGCATTTTTATATACATCCTCTACAATTACATATGGCTTAACCTGATAATAGAGGCCAAATATCTTCAAAAAATATTTAACCTTCTGATTCATCAAGTTTTATCACCAGAAACTGGACTGGATTCTGCTTTTGCTTTCTGCAACAGGTGTTCAACTTCTTTCTGCGTCTTTAATACAGTTTACACTGAGATATTTTTCCAGCCCTTTACAGTGTTCCTCTCTATCTGGATAACTATAAAAGTGGTCTTGCTACTAGTACACAATAGAAAGAGTCAAAAGTAAAGTGTAAAGCAACTGAGTGGCTAGAAAAGGAATGCACAATGCAGCTAGTCTAGTGATGAAAGGAAAATGTGGAAATTGTTTTATCAGCAGCTGGAAAGGTTTACTGTCTGCCACTTTCTTTTTTGTTGTTGTTGTTGTTGTTGTTGTTTGATTTGTTGGTTTTGTTTTTTTGCTTTGGTTAGAGGTGGGGGGAGCACAGATTTCTGTCTTGCTACTGTGTGCTGAAGGAAATTTTTACTAAATAACGTGTTTATAAAAACATTATTCTATGAGCTTTTTATATAACCTGACAGACATTTCATATCACATCATTTGTCCAATAGCATATTCAACATGGTTTTTCTGATGATGACAGTTTTCTTTAAAAGAAAACCACAAAACCCTACAAGTTAAGCTTCTTAACGAGAATGTTTAGTTATATTTAGATTAATATTTTCTGATAAGTGTGTAACAGTAGCCATGAAAATAGTTTTGTCAATTATTCCATAATGCTATTTAAAATACCATAATTAATCTCCTCTGTTTATATAAAGAAAACCTTAATTATCTGATGTTGCTCTTTCCAGCAAGTGTAGATAAATGCTGAATTTAGCTACTCAGACATACTTCATGGTTATCATCTTAACCTGTATTTATGCCTTTTTTTTACATAGATTTTTATTTAATCCAGAGGTAGGTAAGAGCATGTTCAAATCTGTTTTAAACTGCTGTGGTGGTTTGCTACCAATCAGAAATTAGACCTACCAATAAAAGACTCCCCTTCCCACCACCCCCTTTGGCAAGAGAGGGACAAAGGCAGAGACTATGGGTTGAGATAACAATTTACTGAAAGCAAACAGCAGTGGAATAAGAAAAGCACAGCAACAGCAGCAATGTTATTAACAAATAAAAAGGTGCTTTACGCTGAAAAGCGGCTCATCACCTCAACCTGGTTCCGCGCGGCCACCAGGACAAAGACAAGATGGTGGCTCTCCCCGTGGGTTGCGCCGCGTGGCTTTCCCCACACAAAGACAAGATGGTGGCTCTCCCCGTGGGTTGAGCCGCGTGGCTTTCCCCACACAAAGACAAGATGGTGGCTCTCCCCGTGTGTTGCGCCGCGTGGCTTTCCCCACACAAAGACAAGATGGCAGCCGTTCCCGCGCCCAGCACCACGGGCCTTTTCACAGACAGGGACAGGTTGGCAAGAGGTTCCCACAGATGGCTTTGCCCGTCCCCAAGTCCCAGACAATGGAAAACAATGATGGACAAACCCCTGAAAGCTAAATCGTTCATGTGCCACCACGCTGCCGCTCTGTTGCACTGGGCTCAGCTCCTCTCGGCTCGGTTTTGCCGCTGTTTTGTTCCCCATACCTGCTTCCCACACCAGCGCTGCCATTTCTGACCACTCCACTCCACTGGGGCGCAGGCTGCATTCACTGCGGGTCAGAACCACATCCCAGAGCTGCACCTGAGGAACGGGAAGGGGATGAGTGATGGTGGCAGACGATGGGGTCTGCAGGCTGGTCGCAGCCACCACCCCTGCGATGAAGAGAGGGATGCCACATCACAGGGTTGCTTCTTATTTATCATATGTGGACAGTGAGTATAGCTGGATAAGCTGCACTAAGAGTTAACGTATATATCCAAGTCTAGCTTCCAGAAATTATATATATTTATACATAAATATACACACACTTGGTATAATAGTAAGTAATAAGTAGTTTCTGTCAAAAATTCTGCCTTTAAAGTTTCAAAAATAGGTAAAATATTGTTCCCATCAAAAGAACACTTACTTCATGTATTCTTTTCCTTCCCTGCCTGAAAACATCAATTACGCTGTCTCTAGGAGTTGCCCAACATAATAACAGCATAGGTCAGTGAAACTGGAGTTCTGTAGTTAGGTCTTTGTGAAGATTTATGTGATTTAGAATCATAGAATGATAGTATCATTTGGGTTGGAAAAGATCTCCAAGATCATGGAGTCCAACATTTTAACAAGGAGCACCACATCAACTAAACCATTGCATTAAGTGCCACACCCAGTTGTTTCTTGAGCGCTTCCAGGGGTGGTGACTCACTTCCCTGTGAGTCTTAATGGAGTGTCCTAAACACTCCATTCCAGTGTTTAACTACCCTTTCAGTGAAGAAATTATTCCTGATGTCCAACCTGAGCTTTCCCTGCTGCAGCTTGAGGCCATTTCCTCTTGTCCTGTTGCTGGTTGCCTGGGAGAAAAGGCCAGCCCCACCTGGCTACAACCTCCTTTAGGATAGTTTTAGAGTGTGATTAAATCTCTCCTGAGCCTCCTCTTCTTTAGACTAAACAATCCCAGTTCAATCTGCCATTCCTCATATGACTCACTCTCTAGGCCCTTCACCAGCTCCACAACCCTTCCCTGGACTTGCTCCAGCCCCTCAATGTCTTTCTTGCAGTGAGGGGCTCAAAACTGGACACAGGATTTGAGGTGTGGCCTCACTTGTGCTGAGTACAGGGGGACAATCACTGCCCTGGTTCTGCTGGCCACACTATTGCTGATCCAGGCCAGGTGCCATTGGCCTTCTTGGTCACCTGGGATGTTGACCAGAACCCCAAGATCTTTTCCTGCTGGGCCACTTTTGAGCCACTCTTTCCCCGTCATGTAGCACTGCACAGGGCTGTTGTGACCGAAGTGCAGGACTCATCACTTCACCTTATTTAACCTCATGCAGCTGTCCTCAGCCCATCGATCCAGCCTGTCTCAATCTCTCTGCAGAGCCTTTGTACCATCCAGGAGTTCAACATTCCTGCCCAGCTCACTGTCATCTGCAAAATTACTGAGCGTGCACTCAATGCCCACTTCTAAACCATCGATAAAACTATAAACAGAACTGGCCCCAGTAGTGAACCATGAGGAACCCCACTAGTGATGGCCAACAACTGCATGTAGCACCATTCACCATGACTCTTGGCACTTGGCCATCCAGCCATGATTTATATTTATGAACATGTTTAATGTTTATGAATATTAATTGCTTTCTTAAGCTGTAATATTTAGTGAAGAAAAATGCATGCAAACAACTAAGTCCTGTTCAGAAACATAAGAGTGTCTATAAAGAATCCATAGGATACAGACAGAGATAACAATAGAAGTTTAAATAAAGCATTACAAATTATGTTATAGGTGAAAAACCTTCTCCGTCTTTAACATACTTAAAATAAATTCATTAGGTCCTTACTAGCCATGAAAATACTGCCTATAATTAATTCAGTGATATTCAGCTTTGAAAATTCAACTTCAGATGACAGCAAGGTTCAAACAGGGAATAACAGCATCTATGGAGATGGTTCAAATCTATTTTCATCCCCAGCTGGTAAAAACACCTGAGCATCTGCTTCAGTATCTTTAACTGTTTCTATTAGTAACACACAGTATAGAATTTTAAATAAAGAAGTAAAGAATGAAATAGTAAGAAGGGTTCAGCATTTTCTGATTTTTCGAAGGAAGGAAGGAAGGAAGGAAGGAAGGAAGGGAAGAAGGAAACCAGATTATTATCTGCTCTTGCATTTAGCTTCGTAACTCTTCCTATGGCCTTGCATGTCTGAAGGTAGAAGCTTCCAATGTAGCAGTATTTCTAACTCATTTTAAGGCCAGCTTTAATTTTTGCTGTTTAGCTGTGTTTAAAATATCACTATTCACATTCACTGCAGTTGTTTTTTCTGTTTTTATATTTACACATAGATATATACATGCATTCACACATACAGATGTTATGTTGTTGAATCACATAACTTCCCTGCCATATAGTTCAATTTATATATTTTTTATTTGACAGAAATAAAATATAATGCCATAGAAATATTTTAAATAAAAGAATATTATAGTCTAAAAAAAAATTCATTTAAAACTGCTTCCAAATTATCTTTGAAAAGCATCACTATCATAATATAGAATGCCTTTCTTTTCCCCCTCACCATGATTGGAAATGTGAGATTGTTGAATTTATGAAAAAATAGTTCATTATCTTCGTCATGTGAAAATTAATTTTAGGTTTAGATAGCATAAATTTGTTTTGTTAAATAGGATTTGTTCATCAAATACAAAGTGTTGGTTTTCTGTGATATTAAAGATCTAATTCTGTCAAATCATGTCAATTATGACTTAACCAATGTAACTATTTAACTGTTAATTTCTGCAAAGTTAGTTAAAATAATTGCAGTTATATGAATGATGCATTGTTATCACCACATAGGTTGTTGTTTTGTTTTTTTTTTAATAAACCTGAAATAATAAATGGGAAGTTTAAAATAACATGTCCAATTAATTTTTAGTGAAAATTCCCTTAGTCCGTCTGTCCTTCCTTCCTCTCTCTCTCTCATTCTTTCTATCTCCCTCTCCTTCTTGTTTGCTTTCTCAGCCATGGAGGCTAACCATCCACAGTAGGAACTTCTTCAATTAACAATTCAATTTAAGAAGAATATATATTTTTACATATTTCATGTATGCGTGATTGTTTAATTAATTATCAGAAATCTTGAATACAGAATGTATAAGGAAATCTTTGCTTTACTGAAGGAAATGGTGAGCAAAGAAAAGAAATAGAGTCAATTTTTCATAAACCTGGTGAAAGCATCATTTCTTCATCGTCTTGAATAATGTAAAACATGTTTACAAATGGGAATTGCTATTTTTGGGTACAAACCATTTTTGAAATCTGTCTTACTCTAGGAGGGGCTTTTATCCTGGCCATATATGCTTATAAATACTTTTATTTCTTTAGACTTTTTACCAGTGTAAAAGAAAACTTTATCTTAAGAAAAGAGTAAGCGTTCATATAACAACTACATATCAAATCTCAATGAAAATCAGAACGAAAATAATTGTAAAAACCTAACCAAAAAAACCCCCAAAACAACAACAACAACAAAAAAACAAAGGTAGAAAGTGTCTGAAAATCAAGGCTCATAACAGTTTGTCTTAAAAGTTCAAAAACATGGAGTTCCTTAGATCTGCATGAGATCCTTGGTTATGTTTATGTGTATTACTGACAACGGACTCTGACAATGGACAAGAGAATTAAGCTTCCTTAAAAGAATACAAATGAGCTGGCAATACTCAGAAGGAAGTCTCAGAAGAGCCTGTTACTCTATTAATTCCCTTAAGACAGTACCAGGGAGACCACTCTTTTTCCCTGGTAACAAGTGATAGGACAACAGGACACAGCTGCACAGTGGTGACTGTGGGAATAACATTAACATTTGGACATTTACAGTTGGACATGAGCATCTTAGAGGTAGTTTCCAACCTTGACAATTCTATGGTTCTAAGATAACAAGTCTGACAGCCTCTTGAAATGGTGTGCAAGTTCAGGAGAACCTTTATCAACACATGAGATGGACCTTCTTTGGTCCCTGCCTTTGCGTTCATTTGGTTTATAGAGAATGCGGGGGGTAATTTACTGTGCCTTTGTTATTTTTACACTCCATTTGTAAGCTTGCCTGAGCTTTTTCCAAGGTCTTTTCCTTTTGTGAAAATGGTAACCGTCACAAGGAATCTGGCTTTTATGGAGGTATTTTCTTCTGTTTGCTCCATCTCCTTTTCAAATGCAAGCTTGGTAGGCCAGTCAGATATCCATGAAATTTTTGACTGCAATTTAGGGAGGCTTGGTGAATTGAAAAAGCCTTCAGGTGAACATTAGGAATTTATACAGGTCAAGTAGCTGAAGCTTACATTAAGTAAGATGTACAGATGGCAAAAGCAGTTGCTCCTAGAAATAAATGTGGGATTTTCTTGAAGTTAATGCTTGTTGAAAATCAGGAGATTGGTATCTACTCATTGTCCACTCCCCTGTCCAGATGCTGCAGGATGTCAGCTGTCTGACATTAGCATCTTCATTGTACATGGTAAACACCTCCCAGATGTGTTAGGACAAAACAAATGCCTAATACTGAAGAGATAAGCAGGTGAGTACAGGGTACCTCTTCTCATTGTGGAGTTGGTATAACTTATGCATAAATTCCAGTGTGTGTTTGCTATTTGCTTGGCTGAGTGAAAACTCAGCAATGAAAAACAAGCAAACAAGCATGGTGATGAGTGTAAAAAGGAGCAATATGACTCTTACAATGGGTGGAGTCATGAATAAGTGAGAAGTCTTGATGGGCTAGAACTGAACAAATTAGTCCAGATAATTCTTTTATGTAAGACTTAATTGAAGGATATATTAATTTTTACTGAGGGAAAAATAGCAAATGCCTATACTTACACAGAATAGGGGAAGACTTGATATCGGAAAAGAAAAATAAATTGGTGTATTTGACTGAGCAGGAGGCATTGTTAATATTGCATTTTAACAGCTCTGAACTTGTAGGAGTGGCATAAATAGTTCTTGAAGAAAGATTTTAAGAAAAGCCTTTTATGTGATATCCAGTTTCTTTTATTCCTAATTCTTTTGTTGAGATGTTTGCTTGGATATAGCAATGTAACAAATAACAGTTTTACTATTTCTTCCACTATTTAATTACAGGTTTGTTAGTTTTTCCTTAAGAACACTTTCTTACAAGAAAAAACCACGGGATTCGTTCTTTGATTGTCAAGGTTCTTCTGCTCACAACTAAATTAATAATTCTGACCAAAAAAGTAACACTTCAGATCCCATTTCAGCAAAATAGTAAAATATGACTGTGATGTTTGGTTTTGCAGCTCTAATTTAAGAGAGGAAAGTCCTAAGAGATAGTCAGGTTGCATTACTATGCATTGTTCATAGTAAAAAACATCGTTTCTGTTTTGGTAAAGAGTAGGCAGTATTTTGTCTGTTTTACACTCTGCTTCTAACTTCATCACTTCAAAAAGCCCAAAAACCACGCAACAGAATGGAAGAAGTGGCTTTCCAGCTGCCTCTTTAGGAAATGCTGGAGAAAGAGAAAATACAGATAAAGTTAATTCCATATAATAGATATTTAAGTCAAGGATTGATAATTTTCTTCATAATGCTAGAAAAAAATGGAAGACAAAGGCAAAGAACTAAAATTACTTTCACTCATTTTCAAAACAGTAGCTTTTAACTTTTTCAAATTTTTATAGATTTTTAAAAATTATTTCCTCTCACAGAATTCAAAACAACCAGGTTGTATTGCTAATGATAATATGGGCCACCTACTTGGTCATTTAAGTTTGCTCTTAATATCTTATTTAATATTGTATTTTGAATCTGCCCTGCAAATGCTTACCTCTTTGTATATAAGCTATCTGTGGGCATCAAGTTCAGTTTAAGCATCTAGGTTCTAAAAAGCTGCAAGTCAGTAGTTTCCTTTTTTAATTCTCCTTGTTCTCAGGACAGGAAGCAATTTAACTGATGTTAAAATATAGCTAAGATTTGATTCCATTATACAAGGATAGGTAGGTGTCTAATGCTGTTTTAGAGGCTCTAGGAGCATTTCCAGGACACTTCCAAGGGAATGACATATTGACACTAGATCTGGAGGAGGCTGAATGTGGGATACATTTGGGTAAGCCACATGCCACTACTCACCCACTCTAAGGTAAATAAAATGAGCTTTTTGTGGCTTTTCAGCTAAACCATTTTCTAGGCTCCATCAGGCAGACTGACAGCTACAGTAGGAGTTTAGATGTAGCACACAGGTGTATGAATGTAAGTGGATGACAGAACTGAAATGTCTTAAACTGAATTCCAAACTAAATTAACTTTGTTCATGTGTTTCCATCACAAAAATTGAAATGGAATGGCTGGTGTGAAAGTTAAGGGACATATCTCTGTACATAGTGCTATGACATGAGGCTGGCATTTTAAAATATTAAACTTATTTGATGAGTTTATAATGTAAGAAAGTAGTGGAATTGAATTAATTTGTAATCATAATTCTTCTGAAATGCAAATCTAAAATAGTGATTGAGGCTCACAAAATTCATCAGACTGACTTAAAAGCCATCAGTTCAACAAACAAGTCTTTTAGCAATTCATTTAGTATTTCCAGGGTTTCTGTCCAGAAAATATTACAAATCATCCTTTAGAAGAGGGAAGGAAGAGCAGCAGCTGTGAATCTTTAGTCAGGCTCCTAGAAGTATAAAATATTAGATGATCTGTGATGAAGTTTTGCATGAGTTTTCCAGAAGTGTTCAATCTGAAAAGGGGGTGTGTGCCATAACCCAGAGAGGTTACTAGTACAGTAGAGACAGTGTAGGGAACTCGCCTACGGACTACTTTCTGCTACCACTGTGGTAAGAGTAAGTCGAGTTGGGAAGAAGGTGCTGTGTTTTCAGGATGTCTTTGGGACAATTCCATCAACATCTGCTTCCCACAGCAATTGGACTATTTCCCCCAAGCCAAGACTGGGCTGAAGCAGTCCTAGCAGCAGTGAGAATTCCTTTCACGGTCCTTGTTCTGACCCTCTCCTCTTCCTTCACAAAGTGGAGACAGGCACCCAATATTACTAATAGTGAAGATGAGGTTGTGTAATTCCCAGCGTAAAGGAGAGTGGAAAGGTGAAGGCCTCTGTCCCTCTGTCCCTCTGTCACTCTGTCCCTTCTCTTCAATCTTCTCCTCTATTTTGATTAAATCACAAAAGAAAAAAAAAATAGAAACAGTGATTTCATCTTTATCTGATGTAGAAAGAAAGGAGAAACATTTTTATCGCAAGTCTTGAAGCTGAGGCTTAATTATTTGTCTAGGAGTTGTTTGTGTGTGCTATGGAAAATTGAGTAAATGTAAGGGGATGTAATGAGAAAAATAATAAAAAAAAAGAGTTGGAGGGTTGTTGTTTTTTTTTTTAATTTTATACCTGTGAGGAGAAGTGTTCAGGAAAATTCAGATGCAAATCAGGTGGACATTTGGAAAGTTTTTACAGTCAAAACAATATCAATGAAGGAGAAAACCGGTAAAATTAGCAGTGAAAAATAAGTAGACTGCAATTAAATAAAACTGAATAAATTAATGAATTAATTTCATTTAAGCTTTCCGATATGTCTAACAGATGCTTTTTATTTTTGGCTGTCCAATAAATAATTTTATAGGAATTCTGGCTCCTAGTCAAAAGCACAAGTAAGAGACAGTATGGAGGGAACTGAAGAGAAAAAAAAAACAGATACTTATTTACACAGTCTGTGTGTTAATGAAATATTGCCTTGGAAATGTAGGGCATGAAAGAAGCAAGTTACTTGCTGAGTCTGGCAATGTCAAAATAGCAGGTTTTTCAAAGGATTGCTGATGCACATGATTCAGTAGCTCAGTGTGAAGAGAGTAGAGTACTTGGAGAAGTCATGTGAGATCTCAAAGTGACTCCAGATTTGTTGTGCTAGAAGGAATAAAATGACATCTTGTAACACCCAAATTATTTGGATTAAAATATTTCACTTCTTTGTTCTCTTATCATAAAATCAGAGTTCACATGTAAGCAAGAGATTAATAAAGACCCATGCTTGCAATGATTCAATTTCATAATGAATTGTTTCTTAAGTTCCAATGTCTATAGAATGACTAAAGAGTAACTCTTTTTTAGTAAATGTATCCGGAATTGATGGTAGTCTGGAAATGATAAATTTGCTTTAGTTTTTAATGTCTTCTTTTAAAGCTTACAGGCAGACTTAACAGATAGAACTTATTTGCAATACTGAAAATAATACTGTTCAGATATTCCCACTACAGAAAGAAACTAATCAAATTTGCATATTTGATGTGTGTTTAGTGTTACCATCTGTCAAAGTAATATAGCCTGGTGCTGCTAATTTCAAAGGTGATGAGAGTGACCAAACAAATCTTGTGCTATTCAACTGCAAAAGCTGAGAAGATTATCAAAGGTCAAGGCTGTCTCTGTAATCTTCATTCAGCCTTTTAATGTAGTAAGCATTATGATATAGCATTTGAGTGCTAAATTTGGACTTCATTTAGAAAATTAATCAAGATTAGACAGTGAGAAGGGCTCCTATTTTCACTTATTGCAAGAGCTAGTTTGGGCATGTAAATACACACACACAAATACACACATACACACACATCCATAGTTGCTCAACAGCATACATATAGATTTGAATATGCATATATGAGTAATATTTGAAGATATATCTCTTTGCATATAATAGTAGAATCAACCTTAAAGATCATCTATTTCCAACCCTTTGCCATGGGCAGGGACACCCTCCACCAGAGCAGGTTGCTCAGAGCCCCATCCAGCCTGGTCTCGAACACTTCCAGGGATGGGGCATCAACAACTTCTCTGGGCAACCTTTGCCGGAGCCTCACTACCCCCGGATAAAGAATTTCTTTCTAACACCTAAACTAGACCTGCCCTCTTTTAGCTCAAAACCATTCCTCCTTGTCACTATATTCCCATGGAAAAAGTCACCCTCCATCTTTTTGAAACTCCCTTAAAGGAGACTGGAAAGTCTCCTGAGAGTCTTCTCATTTCCAGGCTGAACTAACAAAACTCTCTCAGCCTGTCCATGGCGTAGGTGCCTCAGATCACCTTCATGGCCTTTCTCTGGACCCTCTCCTACTCTCTGTAACCTCTCACATCTTTCTTGTGCTGGAGTCCCCAGGCACACATGTATATGTATATGCAAGAAATAATAGGATTAATGACTTTCAGGTCCAGGTTCACAGCTATTCTCAATCTAGACGCCATGAACACAATTCTTACATGTTTCAGATAGCAGTCAGTAACCCCCAGCTGTGGTATGTTATTAAATGAAGAGCACATAGTCAAATACACCCTCGTGGTGGTTGATAATGAGTAATGACACTCACAGGCAATTTCTCTAAGTGTGACGTTGTATCTGCTAAAATAGCTATTGTTCATGTTATCTTCAGTGTTGTTTAAAGTATGAGTATTAATATGGTACTTTACAGGCAAAAGTTTAATCAAATGCATTCAAAGCTGTGTGCTCATTATCAGTGTTACTAAAATTAGCTTTGCTAGTAACATCCTTGCTTTTGGCTGCAGTTTTCTTGTACTGTTTTTCTGTTTGTGCAAGGCAAGGCTTTATAAAAATTAAATTTATTTCAGCATAACATTTTATATTGAGACAAATGAAGAATAAAAGCCATCATCTTATTTTTTAATGAAAGTATGCTTCCAGAATCCCCTTCCACTCCATGCTGAGGAAAGAAGGATAAGGTGCATAGACCTTCAGGCCTTGTATCTCTTCAGCAGCAGCACAGAGCAGATTCTCAGCCTCAGAAACCCCCATATCTTTCTACCAGAATATAGGCAAGGCATATGTGTGATACACTGTCCTGCGGTATGATTCTGCATAACACCAATAACAAAGTGCAAAAGTCAAAAGCTGAGGCTTCTAAACCAGCATCTTTGCTTAATTTGCTACAGGACCTCTGGATAGGCAATATTCCAGGACTGACAGGCATTGGATTTGCCACTATTCTCAGCTGAGCTGAAAAAGAATATCTTGAGAATGAGCACTTAAACTAATACTGCAAAAAAAGGGCTTTAACTGAGCCACTGTTTTGGCTTCAAGGCATCTGAATCTCATTTGCTTTAGGAGTAATTCTTTCCCCAACAAGCAAGGTCTTGCACTGCTACCAAAATGCAGAAAATATCAAGTACTTTTCAATAGAAAACCCTTCCCTCTCAGAGTGTCTGAGTTTTCGATAGAGATTCTGACTTCTTAGTCACTGGAAAATGGCTGATAACTCCAGTGAGAACTGGATTTGCAATTATCCATTTGTATTAAAAGCTTCAGAGATGTTAAAAACTACAAATACATTATTTCCTTCTATCACACTGATGTGTTATCATTTGAGGTAAAATTCAATAGTTGATAGAAACGTCTTTCATAACTGCTGAGAGTCTAAACTTGAATGTGAGAGTACTCACAGTACTCACTGAGTACTCAAGCAGCTGGAGCTCAGGAATTGAGTCTACATTACTTACCCATGGAGTAAGCTTTTTCAGCTGCTCATGCAGTCATTCCAAGTACATGTCATTTAATGGTCACTTTCATTCCATCAAGGTTTATTTGAGAGGAGTTGATCTAAGGATCAAAAACTTCAGCTAACTCTGCAGTGAAAAAAGCTAGCTCTTTAAGAATCGTTTGGCCTAAGTTTTCAGGTTGGGCAGAAAAAGGAAAAATATTTCCCCTGGGAGATTGCAGCTAAATATTCTAGTTTGAAAGGTGAAAGGTTAATGAAAAACCTGGATAGTGAAGTGATAAAACTATATACGAGTTTATAAGGAAATGAAATCTTTTGTATTCAGTTCAGGATATGCAGTAAGTAAAACCAGGACCTGCATACCGAGCAGTAAGATAGAAAGAAAGATGAGATCAGAGAACATTTACTGGGGCTTGCACATCCAGAGTACCAAATCAGAAAAGAAAGTAGCTGAGTGGAGGAAAGACTGGGGAAAAAGAAGTGTGCTCATGCTATTTAAAGATAACATTGTAATACAGGCACACAGGGTGGCAGGATTAAGGAACCTTTAATTACTGCATGCCTTTACATCTAGGTTTTTTACTTCACATTTTTTGTTCAGGTATTTAAAATATACAGATTACACAGCAGTAGAGTTACACGATTTTAATTTCAATGGGGTGTGCATACCTTGCTAAAATTAATATATTATCTCCCACTCTTCTGTCCTATGAATTTTACCCCGGGCTCTGTAGCACTATAGGTAGAAAAGTTATTAATAAATTGTATGGCTTTACTGCTATACAAAATTATATTGAATCCTTGTCCTTGTTAAAAATATCTCTAAGATGGCAGTGATATTTAATAGGCACACACAGAGCTTTCACATTTTCAGGGTGTGCCATTCTTAGTCTCCCAGGTAAGGAATGAGAGGGCCAAGTGTCCCCAGGCCGGCACAGCTGATGCCGGAGGGGACACTGAGTGTGTGTCCAATCTCCCCACTGCAGAGCATTTGCTGCTACATGCCAAAATACCCTCTCCCTCTAAAGATTTCCTTCACGGTAGCATTGCTTTCATGCTTGGTAAGTGACAATCCTTTTTTTCTGCAACAGCAATGTTGTATTGATCCATTCATCACTTGAAGTGAGAAGAAAGAAGGGCATCAGACAAATGTAAGATCTACTGGACTGTTATGGTACACTGACAGTAAATACTCCACTTGTGCTTTTTGAAGTTGCTAATTTTTCCATTTGGCTCTCAAGTGCTGAAGCCAAAACAGCGTGCAGAATCTTTATGGACCCTCTCAAACCCAAGCCTGTTCATTATTCAAGAGGTGTTGCATTAGAACAGTTGTCTGGCCAGAAATATTTTCTACTGCTTTTGAAAAAATGTTCAGTTTTTCCACTATGAATAGTTTTCCTTATCAGAGCAGATTTGTGTTTATTTTTTGGTGGGAACTTTATTTAGGGAATCATTCTAAAATCATACAGGTCCCAGCATTAGACCTGTTAGTTGCAGGAAGTGTTCAATAGGGAATGAATGAAAACAAGGACTCTGTTCACCACTCGTATTGCTCACCAGAGAGAAAATACCTAGTTGTTAATTAGAGCAGTAAACTGGCAGTGTATGCAATAATGTACAATTTGTTTAGAGTGGTACTTTTAAGCTGCGCTTTCCTATTCTTTATGAGAAAAATACACCCACACATGTTCAAATATTGTGGGCGTTTAGTGCATAAGGAAAATCAGCAAAGGCCAAATTAAATTAAATCAGCTGAAATAGAAGAGTATGGATTAATGTGTTTATAGCCAAAATAATATGATCAACAAGATTAATTAGTAAGTGCCATTTCAGTGGACATGATATGGTCTGAAGACATGAATTTTGCCAGCTATAATGGCAGTTACATTGTGTCAGTGAAAGAGACAAGATGCAATTGCATATGAGGAAAATATTTTATGACCCAGATTTCTTGGAAGGCATTCTTCAAGCACTGAAAATCAGTGTCTCTCAGTCTCATCAGGGCAGAACAGGCATGGCTGCCTGAGAAATGAGAAAAGCTGGGCTTGACAGCGGGTTCCTACTGTATCTCATAAAAAAGACTTGACATAAAGTGATTTACACAGGACAGTGGGTGTTGTCTTATGTAGGATATGGAGGGTATCCAACAATGTATGTCTTCCCTCTATAATGATGGGAGGGGGAATAAATATGTGGACGAGGCTGTGTAGCAGACTACAGTGTACATTTGTGCATGACACAGAACAGCAGATACCGCATTAAAACCTTAACTCTGGGAAACTACAGCAAATCCTACTGTCAGTTTCTCTTCTCAAAATCTTATTTAAATGGTGACTTTAAATGAGCAATCTGCTTGTGTTCCAGTCCTTTGCTGCTACTGAGAATCTCATTGACATGCAGTCCTTACTTTGGCCGTCATGTTTTGCTCTTTGGTGTTTAGAAAACGCATCAAAGAAATTTAATTTGAGTGACAGAATAGCTATTATAGACTCTCTTAACAGTGAAGACTGCTGAAGGGGAAGTAATGTTTTTGAGTGAACAGCTACATGATTAATAGACTTTTGAGCACTTTACATGAACCAGTATCTAACTCTTTCTGACTCTTCAATAGTTCTATTTGGAAGACATGTAAGAGTCAAAGTTATGTTTGCTGAAGCACTGAATATCAAATTTGCAGATTTTGCAAGTTTAATGCAGAAATTATGTACCTTTGTATTTGTATAAACCTGAATCTTATAGTGGATGATATTTCTTTAAAGTGTACAAATAGTCACTGAGAATTGTATGATGGGTTTGATTTTCTGTCACCAGAAAAAAAAAAAAGGATAAAATATTTAGTGTAAGGCACTCAATAACTGTTAGATAAAAATTGACAAGGAAGTAATTTTCTTGTATTTACAGTAAATTTGGTGTTACAATATAGATAACATCACGATCAAATGTGGGTGTTTTCCTCATTGTGTACTAAATTCAGAATTTTTGCAGCTTATTTATCTATACTGTTTTTAAGTGCTTGAGCAGTGTATTTATTTCCATCATTTCAGCTTCATTAATTGGCAAATTACCACTTCAGTTAAAAGTTAGAGGTCGACGTGCAGAGCATGCCAAAAAACTTTATGATCCTAACAAGGTCATGAACTTTATATGAATTAGTGCATTTAGAAAAGAAATTGAACTGGAAATTATGCAAAAAAAAATCTCCATCTTGGTCAAAATGAGTCAAACCTCCAAAGATCACAAATAAATAAGGATATCATGATTCACATTATTTATATTTACTTAAAATTTCTATGTTTACCACTGCATCCCTACATGATTTAGTTTTAGGTCACTCTGTGAGGAGCAGAGAGTTGGACTCAATCATTATGCATCCACTTCAATTTGAGATAATCCATGATTCTATGATCACCATGGAGTTTTCATCCTATACTGCAGCCATGAAGACACATATTTCTCTACAGAGACAATGAAAACAATGCGTCCCCTTTTTAAACTTTTACAACTTAGAGAACAGGCAGTATGGACAGGTGTGGTTATCTTCTGTCGATCTCACAGGTGAGGTTCTCGGTAGGGATCAATGTCTTCACCTGGAGAACTGCCCAACAGTTTCAAAAAGTAACGTCATGGGTTTCCCGTTTTTGTGGTATGTATAAGAAAGCTGGAAGAGGGGATATATGTGTTTAGGATTTTCATAAGAAGATAGATGTTTTTAACACACAGTGCAATAGGGGCAATTGAAAGTATTCTCTTCTAGTTCATAGCCCATTAGTTCTTCTATTATGTAGTTATCCTCAGTGAAGAAAGCTTACGTGGATTGACGCAGTTAGAGATCACTTCCTTATCGAATTGTAAGAATTTTGAGCTTTAGGAAACCTAAAAACATACTATAACTAACTTTATCATGCCTTCAAAATATTTTTAATTTCAGTAAAGGAAACAAAACAAAAATATCTGGCTAAACATGCAGTAAAATATTGTGAAAAATAGTCTGATCACTTATACAATGCTGTTTTGAGTCCAAGTCAAATCAAGAATGTAACATATTAAGTTTAAAGTAGTGTAGTATAAAACCAGCTATTTAACAAAACCATACTGTGATCCGTGATTTTCTGATTTCCTTTATTGTGCAAACACTACTGTAGCTACCAGTATTATGAACTCATAACACTAGCAGACAAGGATCTTGCAATTAACTTGCAAATTTTGTTTTAGCTTGAAAGTTTAAGTGTGTAGTCAAGTCTATAAATATGTAGCTACTTGATTATTATATATATATGCATTTTATAAATGAGGGACTATCAGGAGTTCAGTTGAAATATGTGCACCACTGCACCAGTTATGCCATGTCCAGCAGAGGTAACTAATGAACTAAATGGCATCCAGGATGGTATGAGATAAGGTTGACAACCTTGATAGACAACAGCCGGAGACAACCCTACTGCCTTAGCACTGTACTTTTGTTTAAACATTTCAATTCCTTCTCTGGCCATTACAGATTTCCTTTTTCTAGAGAAAATATGCAACTACTCCTGGCAGATTTATGCAAGTGAGACATTTGGCGGATGATAAATTATAGGGTTGTAAACACTGATTTTAATTTTCGTAATGTAAGCCTATTCCAAAATGTGACCATTTAATCCCATCACATATGCATTAAAATTTCTAGAACAGACAATGCTTCCCATGCACAAGATGAGGAATTCTGCCCAGGAGTGCAGTGACTGAAAAGGTCTATGTAGTCATTTTAAATAATGCTCAGACTTGAACTCCTGTTTTGTTTCTGCATCTATTATCCTAAATATGTGACAGAGGACAGGAAGATCAAGTAGGATGGCTCAGTGAAAGGCAGGATGAGGTTCTGTGGCAAGCAAGTAGAGCAACATGCTTAGCCTAGAAAAAATGAATTACTTATGACTAGTATAGTCAGAGCCATTTACTTATCGGTTTGATGAATTGTTCATTTGCTGGAACATTTAAGCTGAATAAAATTATCTTTGTAAAATATATGCTATACCTCAAACAGAAGTTACATTCTGGTACTAAAATCATGCATTTCATAGTGTACTTCATGTAGGTGGTTAGACTACAGGGTTATAGTACGACCTCTTTGGATGTTAAATGTATCTATATCTATATCTATATCTATATCTATATCTATATCTATATCTATATCTATATCTATATCTATATCTATATCTATATATATGTGGCAATGGAACCACAGCTTTTATTCCTCAGGATGCATCTTAATATTATTATTTGCAAATAGATCCTTCCCTCAATAGGAGCCTAGAATAGTTATATCCAGGAAACTTAACAAGAGGCCTTAATAGACCTGAAGAAAATAATGAGCTTGATGCTGCAAAATAGTTGGGGTTTGTATTCTCGTGCTAAATAAGTGTTTGTGTCTGACCCATAGCCTTATTATTCATTCATGCTCATTCATTCTTCATTGTTCTTTTATTCAGTCTTTTTTTTTTTAATACTGTAGTGAAAGAAGACATGATGTGTGTATGATGACATGTAAATGTCCAGTCATACAAGATGAAAAAAAGAAAAAGAATTTATGAACAGAAAAAAAAACAAAACCAAAAACAAACTGTTCCAAAGAATTCCAGGACATAGGATGTACTTCTTTATGCTTTTAACAACTACAGGAATTCTAAGGCGGATCATTGTAAATATTTACCAGATTTTGTCTCATGTTGTGTGTTAGTTTGATGGTTACGTATTTCATACTATACATCAAAAGACAAAACTGCTTAGGTGATTTTGACAAGATGTTTCACCGAAGGCAGCCAAGGTGGCCTGTGAATTTTTGAAATGAAACAAATAATGTGAATAGGTTGAATAAGGTTGATTCATTGTGATTTTTTCTGAANTCTTGGGGGCCAAGGTCCCCTTCTAGAACATATTCTGTAAACTAGAGATTAGCCCGCCCAGGGTGGGGGAGGATTCCATAGATGGGGAGAATATCACACCATCCCCCCAAGCCCCCATTATTGGGTACCCTTGTTAGATATGCTAATGTGTAAGGTCTATAAATTGCATACGTGATTTACGGTGGGGGGGGCATTTTGACGTGTTCCGCCCTGGCAAAGTGATGCATTGATAGGATCCTATTGAAGATATCAAGGTAAACAACTCCCTAACCCTTTAACCATGTCTGGCTTCCATTTTCTAAGACCAGAGAAAGGCATCACATACGGTGCTTGTGTATACATGTATGTGTACATAAAAGTCGAGATAAGATTGGGCTATCATGATGCATTAATAAAGACAACTACTCTCCTTGGGGAATTGTCTCCTACTATTATCATATTTGTCATTATAAAAGCTCAAATATTGTAGTNACCTGAAGAAAATAATGAGCTTGATGCTGCAAAATAGTTGGGGTTTGTATTCTCGTGCTAAATAAGTGTTTGTGTCTGACCCATAGCCTTATTATTCATTCATGCTCATTCATTCTTCATTGTTCTTTTATTCAGTCTTTTTTTTTTTAATACTGTAGTGAAAGAAGACATGATGTGTGTATGATGACATGTAAATGTCCAGTCATACAAGATGAAAAAAAGAAAAAGAATTTATGAAGAGAAAAAAAACCAAAACCAAAACCAAAACCAAAACCAAAACCAAAACCAAAACCAAAAACAAACTGTTCCAAAGAATTCCAGGACATAGGATGTACTTCTTTATGCTTTTAACAACTACAGGAATTCTAAGGCGGATCATTGTAAATATTTACCAGATTTTGTCTCATGTTGTGTGTTAGTTTGATGGTTACGTATTTCATACTATACATCAAAAGACAAAACTGCTTAGGTGATTTTGACAAGATGTTTCACCGAAGGCAGCCAAGGTGGCCTGTGAATTTTTGAAATGAAACAAATAATGTGAATAGGTTGAATAAGGTTGATTCATTGTGATTTTTTCTGAAAATGTACTTTCTATTTTTCTTCTGCATGAGAGAGTATGTGTGAGGGACAAAAAATAATGTGAAACCAATTAATAAATCTTATGTATGTATGTAGATAAGATTGGATTGTGAAGGACACTGCAGATTATGAATTGTGTAACTACCACAACACATTTAATTCTTGGAAAATAGGAAAGGGAGCATGTAAATAGGAGGAGCTTATAAGATCATGTTGTCCATAAGTATTTTATTTTTGTCAGAGTATCACTAAAATTCATGACAGTGAAATGTTCAGACAATATTCAAGGGCTTTATGCATTGATTAAGTTTATTGGCTTTGGTCTAGAATTTAATGAACTGCCACAAAAATTTATTGCTTAGCATATGCAAGCAACATGAATATTATCTATTCATCTTGCTAAGACAAAGCTTTGCGATGCTAAATGTAAAGCAAATGCTAATGTTCTTGCAGTCAGCAAACTAAAAAACTGAGCTGTTTTAGTATATACAAATGATGCCAAGATGATTTTTGCTTTTTCTTCTATATACCTTTTACACAGTTCTATGTATCCACAAGTATTAGCATGCATACTTGTAATTCTTTATGCCTGATAACTTAGCATAGTTCTAGTGTTCTGTAGGGCCAGGAGACCAAACACCCCAGAAACCGTGAGGCCAGGAGACGAAACATTCTACTGTCTTGGGGGCCAAGGTCCCCTTCTAGAACATATTCTGTAAACTAGAGATTAGCCCGCCCAGGGTGGGGGAGGATTCCATAGATGGGGAGAATATCACACCATCCCCCCAAGCCCCCATTATTGGGTACCCTTGTTAGATATGCTAATGTGTAAGGTCTATAAATTGCATACGTGATTTACGGTGGGGGGGGCATTTTGACGTGTTCCGCCCTGGCAAAGTGATGCATTGATAGGATCCTATTGAAGATATCAAGGTAAACAACTCCCTAACCCTTTAACCATGTCTGGCTTCCATTTTCTAAGACCAGAGAAAGGCATCACATACGGTGCTTGTGTATACATGTATGTGTACATAAAAGTCGAGATAAGATTGGGCTATCATGATGCATTAATAAAGACAACTACTCTCCTTGGGGAATTGTCTCCTACTATTATCATATTTGTCATTATAAAAGCTCAAATATTGTAGTTGAAAATATAAATTCAAATAAAATAATAACATTTTAAAAAGTCATGGTATGCACTATGTAACAGAGGACTTGTAGATCTCTATAAACATGATTTTCATTATTCACTTGCAAGGTCAGAATGATAAGCTTTCCACATCATTTCCTTTTACATTTTTAAAAATTGTGATCAATTGCATCTCCAGCTTGAAACTGGATTCCTCTGACACAGGAATTAATGACATAATTTTGATGACAAAAGAAGGGGCACCCATCCAAGTCTTGAGGCATCAGCCACACGAGTTAGAAGGACAAAAATTAAATAAAATAGCATCTTATCCTCTTTCATCCAGAATAGCTGAACTTCTTCCACCATACCAAAGTACCCCTAAAAAGATATAAAGCATGTATTATGGAAATTAGTGCATATGATGTTCTAAGAACAAGCAGTTAATGTTAGGCTTCATTTTTCTTCACTTACATTTATAAACTGCTGACATGGAGCTGTTTGCATGAAAAAGATCCTAATCCACTATAACTGATCTCTGTGGCAGCTGCTGTGTCATACCAGACACTTGTCTCATAAAGGCAGCCTTGATCTCAAGAACATAGGACATAAAAAGGAAATAGATAAAGGTGTTTCCTGATGTTCGGACAGAACTTTCTTTGTTTCTTTTCCTTTGACTAGGCATCACTAAAAAAAGCCAGGCTCCATCTTGTTCACACCCTCCCTTCGGGTATTTATATGCATCACTGAGATCTCCCTGAGACTTTTCTTCTGGCTAGAAAGTCCCAGCTCTCTTTGCCTTTCCTTACATGTGGAGGTGCTCCAGTCCCTCAATCAATTTAGTGTCCCTTCCAGCGTGTCCCTGTCTCTCTTGACCTGGGAAGGCAGAGCTGGACACTGTACTCCAGGTGTGGCACCACCTCCATCTGCTGGCAATGCTCCTTCTCATGCAGTCGAGGATATCATTGGCCTGTTTTGCTGCAGGGGCACGTTGCTGGTTCATGTTCAAACTGATGTTCCCCAGGACCCTCAGGTCCTTTGCTCCAAAGCTGCTGGGTGTCTCCCAGCACAATTTGGTACCAAGAGCTGTTCCTTCCCAGGTGCAGGACTTAGCCTTTTTGAGCTAGATAATAAACCTGATATGAATAATATTATTATGATATGAACTAGATAATAGACCTGATATGAATAATAAGGTATTCCTGCAGATTGCCCATTTGTTAAACAAAATAAATAAAAGCTTATCATTGGTCTTTTATCAACTGACTGTTGCTTTAGCCTGCAGTTTCCTAATATTTTCTTTAGGGACTTTGCATCACTGAGAGGGGCTCAGTTATTTCCATTCCTCTTCTTCTTTCTCTCTGTCATGAAATCAGAACTCTGTGCCAAAGAATTAAATAAGTAGCACCCTATCAAATCAATAAGGCCTTCCTGAGCACGTACTTTTAATTTTTTCCTATGTTTATTTAACAACTAAGTTTCAAGCTCTCCTCTGTCAGTAACTAAAATCACTACAGAATCACAGAAGGTTTTGAAAAATGAAACAGGGCCGTATAATATTTGAAAGCTTGATTATTTGTCTTACAATCATGAAGCCCTGGTGAAATAATGATCATGCACTAATAATTCTGCCTGTGCATCATCAGTCTCTGATTTCAAGTCAGTATCGCTGCCGATCTTCTTGCGTCTCTAATCTTTGTTCTGTGTTTCCCGATAAGAACATTCAGTACCTTGCCTTAAGGATTTTTGGAAAATGTTTTAAAAGTACAAAACATGAAAAAGAGAAATGTTGTATTCAAAGGAACGCTAGGAAATTTAGGACTAATTTAGACAACTTCCATTTCAGTGGTTCAAGAAAAATAATTTCTAAATTACTAAAACTAATACTAACCAAAGGAAATGCAAGTGGGAGAAGAGTTTTTGAAAGTTTTTCTCCCCATTATATACAGTTGTGGTATTCTTGGTCTATGTGATATTTCCTACTTGTATGATATTATGGCATCTCTTTCTGTGATAGAAGCATTTTAGAGTTTACTCATTCAGAAGTTTATAATTGCTAAAATTCTAGAAAATGTTTAATAAGATAAATTAGTTAAAACCATATTTAAATAACACATTTTTACACACGTGGTGTTTTTTTGACAATTAGAAAATAGTTGAACTTGGTTTTGTCAGTTTCCAGTTCCAATTCCACCCCAAGAAATCACTGTAATAACTCTTAAAGTACCTTCTAAAATAAGGTAGAAAAGACAGGAAAATATAATGATTTCTTAATTGTTTCTCTTTATTATTCATGCTTGCCAGCAAATGTTAAAAAATATGATTATGAATATAAAACATTCTAAACTCAAAAGATAAAGAGGAATATTTATTTTATTAATGAATTTTTGTGTCAGATTCATAAATTTTAAGCCTTATATTCCCTCTTTGGCTTTAATGTTACCAGAATGAATTGCTTTCTTTTCTACCTGTCATTTATCTGTCCTCTTCCTATCATTTTTCTTTGCCAAAATCTAAATTGTAAACAGTGTGTTGTTTTAGACAGAGATTTTCAACACAACTACAAGATGGTATTTACCAAATTTCCATATAACAATTAATTATGAAGATGTAATGTAAATTTTAAAACTGTATTTGAAATCAGAGGATTGTGTCTCTGGTTCAAAATAACTCCAGAGAAGAAAACTGGTGAACCAGCTGAAATACCAGCTGCAGAGAGACACGATCTTTAAAACGGAGAGAGAGAACACCTTCTAAAATACGTTCCACTCACAACATGACCCAGACTCAAACCCAAACTAGTGGTAATTTTTCTTTTTCTTTTAGTCATATACAAAAACTCTATTGTTTTTCACCTGGTCCTCTGTGGTGTATATTTTAATTCCGTACATCACCTTTGAGATAGTGTTTGCAAGGGATTCTAAAGGCAGAGTTATGCTCTGTTAATTCCTACTGTAGCTCGCAGCTTAGTCATGGATACATAAGTTCCAAAGTAGGATTACTTAACAGTTTGAAATACGGTTTTGTGAGAGGAATACGATATTCAGAGTAAAAATACACTAATTTTAATTATTTATGTGTGCCCCTGGAAAGTTACAATTTTTAAGTTATTTATTGCTGCAGCTGAGATTGCAGCTGCACTAGGGCTGTTTTCCATGACACCTTTTCTCAGAATAGTTTCAGCTGAGCTGAGTCCATTAATGGTTTGAGAAGCTCAAGTTATTCTTTGAGCAAGTGGGTTTTTTTTTAAACATTGCCTACAATTCTGGATATGGCTTTCAGACAGAGGAGCAGTCAGTTGATGTAATGAGTTCAGTAAGAAATTGTTTTGTCCTGCGGCAAAAGGAAGAGGTTTTATTTAAACTTTACTGCTTGGCTTATTATTCAAGTTTTACTTGTTGGCATTTTTAAAATAAGTCAGTTTGTTAAGATGAGATAAATTCTAAAATATTTTGCTCTTCTGTTATTTGCATTTTCATGTTAATGTATTTTCTTCCATTTTACTTAATGGTTATTCTTCAGTAACACAAGTAACCCAAGTAATTTGCTGCTGTGGCAGCTGACATAATCTCCTACTGAGAGTCTTTCATTGATTAGTTTATTTCTATTTGAATTTTTGCCCTGTTGGGGGAAACAGAGGTTTATAGATGTGATAGTCCTGAGCTGTAATTCTCAGTGCGCCTACATCTGGGTGATTGCAGACAAGCCACTTGACCTCAATATGACTCAATTAACCCAGCAGCAAAATTGGGTAAACATCAAAATCTCATTGAAAAGCAGCTGCTGCATCTAAATTGAATTGTCTAAAATTGCATTGTGACAGCATTGCCATTGGGTCTCTAAAGATCTGAATTTTAATTGTTTTTCGGTCATAATACTACATGAAAATGGCTCTAAAAGGCATGCAAATAATGATGTCTCCATAGTTTTGCAATGACATTGCCTGTATGGTCAATGGAGGCATTTAGATCAACTCTATAAAGTGTTTTTTTGCAGTTTTCATATTTTTTCACAACAATTTACATGTATATCTACTTGCAAAGGGTTTGTATTTTTTATGATTTTGGATCAGATAGCAGAAATTTCATCTTTAATTCATCATACAACAACCTTAAGAATTTATTGATCCTGGGGGAAACCTAGAAAAAACAAAGATTAAAAGAAGTTTTATGAGGTTTTGGAAAATGAATGGTTCAATTTTGGGAAATACTCCATGACAGTCTTTTCTTCCAGTAATGGTGGAGTCCACACTTAGGAAGCCATGCATGGCCTAGGTGCTGTCTCTCCTGGCACAAGCAGTAGTGATGTTTTGACAGGATTTGTATTAACATCTAAAGGAAATTTTTTCATCCTATTGAATTTCAATTCTGATTTTTTTAAAATGTATCTATTTATCTATCTATCTTAAGGCTTATTTTTCTCATGCAGTCCTTTTATAGGATTATAATTTAAGATTTTGATT
This sequence comes from Melanocharis versteri, assembly GCA_013397845.1. Lineage (NCBI taxonomy): Eukaryota > Metazoa > Chordata > Aves > Passeriformes > Melanocharitidae > Melanocharis > Melanocharis versteri. Next base: position 901,188 of record VZTG01005259.1, on the reverse strand, counting down.
GCTATTTTACTCAGCATAGTGAAGAACTGTTCTATTCTGGGGCCTTTCATGATTGGCCACTTGAAAATTATTGACTATTAATACTAATCACTCCAGTATTCTTCCCTGTCACTAAAAAAAAAAAGACCTTTGCTTACTTGGTAAACCCTAAATACAGGTTTAAATCTGAGCTTGTCCCACAGGACGCCTTATTCAAACACAATGGCTAATAGAAAGCGTACATAATATTTTTTTCTCATGCTGAAATTGTTAGTGCTCAGTGAAGTCAAACTACCAAACAGCTGAGATCCAAGCCTAGAATCCTGTTTTCTATTATTTGTATACTGTTCCATAGGTGTTTCATCAAGATTTTTACCTCCTAATTATCTTTTATTGTGAATTTCTCATCACAATGAATACACTCATTATTTTTTATTCACATGCAATGCACACCTCAAGTGCCAATCAGTACAGTAGTGGATGTATAGACAATACACCTTTAATACCATACTTGGCTATTTTTCAATCTACATGTTGTCTTTCTTTTATGACCAGGAACCCCATGGAAGGGATGATTTAGTGAGTCACTTGATAACCTACAGAAAATTTTGTTTCATATAATCAGAAAGAGCGTCTGAGTTTATCAGTCAATTATTCTCACTCAGTACATTTCCTAAAAGCAATCACATGAGGGAAATCTGATGTTTATTTCAGCATGGAAGCAGCTTTATAGGGTAGAATTGCCTCTGTGTGTGAAAAGCAATTTTATCATTGTTTACTATCAATGATCTGCTTACCTATGCAGCAGCAGAGAGATCAAATTCCTGTAAGTGTTTTAATAATTAATTAAAATTTCTCATTTTGAAAATCAAAGAAACAGCATACATCTGTTAGTGCATGTGTTCAATTATTCAATGCTATATTCTGTTCTACTATATATATTATCACTAGGGTAGCCATAGCCAGATGATTTAACAAAATTAAAAATATCCTGATAGGGATTACTAAAGAATCTTTATATTAACTTAAAAAAAAAATTACATATTTGGCATTTGGTCTCATGCAAAAAAACCCACTCTGCTTAAAAAAAATACATCCCCATCTTCAATATAATGGGTAAGTGGAAATCTCAGTGGGAATCTTGAAGATGACTTTAGTAATGTAAAAATACCACAAAATGTACTAAATATAGAATCAATTAACACATATCATAAGTTGGACAAGAGAGCAATACCAATGTCAAGAATATACTTTCCTGTGTGTGTCTGGCAATACAGCTAATGCTTTAGGTAGTCTGATTAAATAAGAATATTTGGTTATGAAATGTTCAAAAAAAGGGGTTTAGTTTGGCCTGAGTTAGTTTCTTGTATAAGGCATCTTCTGTAGAACCAAAAGCATACAGCAGCTCCAAAGGGACACACAACACAGAAAACCATCTCAGCTGGGAATCCAAGATTTCTGTGGACTCTTCTTGTAGCCTTTCACTTTTGATTCTTTTTTGCTCCTGTGTGGCTGAAATTATTGTAAGGAGTTAAAAAATTATCCAGAATATGACTCTCCTGCACTGAGAAGCGTGTGCAGGGGTGCTGCGGATGGATGTTTCAGTGGATGGTTATATGAAAGATGGAGTAGGAAGGAAGCAGTTCATTTCCCAGCAGTAATAATGGAGCACTTCTTTGTACAGCCTGGTTCCTGTCCCTAACTGGGAAAATCAATAGGAGCTGCAGCCACGAGTGTGTGCTCAGAGAAGAATAATAACAGAAAAAACAGTTTTCATGGAGCACAATACACAAGCACACAACTTGATGTGTATAGTAAATTTGATATATATACTGATGACTTCTGCAAAAGTAGGCAGCAGCCCAGTCAGGAAAGGCTTTTCTAAGGCAGATGACATTCCATTACTTTGCAGGATATCTTCCAAGGTTTTTTTTGATCCTAACTGTTACTTTCTTCTGTTCCAATGGAAAGGACCAGCAAGTAGTCCTCAGGATTTTGTAATGCTTATTATTTACGAAAAAGAAACAAAGAAAAATAAAAAGAAGTGTGTAGTGGACCATAATGATTCAGACTTTGCTGCTTATTTTTGAGGCAGTCTGATACAATATATTTCCAAAGTTTATTAATACAAATACATATCCTCTCTACGTAAGACATCTGTAAGAGCTACACTGCACATATATTCCTGTGGATTAGACAGTTGAATCCCTGGTCTGAGGAGGGCAGGGATATCTAAACAAAATGTAAAATTCAGACTGTGCTAGTGAATTACTTCATACCATTATCCATGTACCAAATTTCCCCTGGAAGGAATTCACAAGCCAATGAAGAACACTAGTAGATAGGAAAATAATGTGTTTGAACTATCTTTGAGAGTTCCTAATGTACCATTCCTTCTAAAATGTCTCCATCTAATAATAGCAACACTCAAAAAGCTGCTAAAGAGGGTATCAGATCCCCAATATCAGATCCCCAATTTAAAAGACTGAGGATTTTGCTTTATAGGCTGTCCTGTGATTTGATTTCTTTTTGGGAATGGAATATGGATTTCATGGTTCAAAATTGTATTCATAGTTCAGCTGCTGTAGTTGTAACACTGAAAAATGCACGCTCATGGAAATATTCAGGAAAGGCCAAATAAACCTTGCTTTTAACTCATCCTGGTTAAACTTATTCAAGTCTCTCACCTCTTAGATGCTTACTCATATGAATTTAATATATTCAATATAAATTATCTATGGACATTAACGTCATTTTTATGCTTATAAAATGTCAGTTTCTTTCTTTATGTAAAATATCAAATTAAATTTTGAAAAGTTTCAGAGTGAGTTTTTAATATTGCTCTGCTGACAATGTGAGTCTTATCTCTGTAATGATTTTTAATAGTCCCCAAGCTATGGCATTTATCCTTACTATTCTCTGACCAGTTAATACTTGCACATTGTCATATAAAAACATGCTGACTTTTGAAGCCAGAACGAGCAGATAACATTCTATCTACAGGTACAAATTGCTGGTTACTAAGTTAAAGAGCAGGAAACTGAATATAGAAATGTACAGATCTAATATCTGATCATGTGAAAACATTATATGTTTTTAGCTTAAAGCAACCATGAAGCATAAATAACATAAACTAAGTTAATTTTGAATATTTGATGAAAATTTTATTTGAGAAGATATTCCCAACACTGAAACTTTGTAAAGTGCAGTACTAGAAAAAGGCTAAGTTTTCAAAATCCAGGGAATGGATATAATGAAGTAATGTTCTTTTAATTCCCACCTCCAGATCATCAATAAAGGTAGGTATTAAGCAGGACCAGACCCAAAACTTAGCCCTGGGGGGCACCCCTGGTGACTGGCTGGCTGAAGCTGTTGTGGCTTCCTGAACCTTGTCTACTTGGTGGCAACCTTCAATTTTTGTTTCATAATCTGCATTCATATCTGAGTAGTCCCATAACTGAGCTTCATGCTCCTGATGTTCCCCTAATCCCAGGTTACTGAAATTATCCACCTTTCCTAGAGAGGATGCCTTCTGTAGCAAATTGTAGGAAAGGTCTTTACACAGGTAATTAAGGTGTACTCGAGTGGACTACTGGCTAATTAGTCTGGGTTTTTTTTTTAATTAATGGAAATATTTAGTTTTCCTCGAAGTAATTGCAGATTTTTTTTTCAGATGGAAAAGATTTTTCTTTTTAATCCTTGATTTTCCTTGGAAGAGTGTCTGCTTGCAGTCACTAGAGATTGTTTATTATAGTATGTCCTGTATGATTTTGTGTCTGTGTACACAATTGTTACTTTTTGGGTGGGTTTCCCAAAAACCATATTGGCATATGGGTTTTTACTCTGTTAGCTTTGACACTTTTAAGTAACTTTAATTTCTGCTCAGTTTTAGTATATATATTCTTCTGAACAGAATTCAAGAAATAAATATCAGACTGTCAAAATTACATGGTGCACTGTACTGTATCTGAAGAAGCATATTTTTTCTTGGCACCATATGTAAAAAATTTGAGTAACAGCTGCTGACAAAGGCAATAATTCTCAAAAGTGAGTTTTTTTTTCTCTCTGCTCTCAAGGCTATTTTGTTTCATTTCTCTGAAAACAAGAAATTGCACTGTCACGGCATTTACTCTAATGTGATAGAGGAAGGTATTTAAAAATGCGTTCCACAGAGGTGGGCTGTTTTAGCATGTCTTTGCCACATCTTCTCTGTATTGCCTTCCTCCTTTTATAGATATACTACCTGGAAGTGTAAATCTCCCTTTAAGTTATGTCTCATGAGATGCTGACATAATTGTAACTTAAAGACCCAGACAAACACATATTTTACTGGTTCGTTCTGGAGCACAGTGTCCACTTCATGTTGCAGCTTATCCCATTCCTATCTACTTAAAATATGTAAGTGCCATATGAATCTTTATGTTCTGCAGCAACTCTTTACAGATTTATTTTGTAAATTAATATTATTTTAAGGGGGTTCTTCTTCTGTCCTCAGTTCTTCAGACAAAAATAATGTTGGAAATTATGCACCAGCTTCTCTTGACTACTTGAAATAGTCTCCTTAAGAATCCAATTCCCTAACCCTGTATCACTTGTAACAAGATTTTTTTTTTTACTTTCGGATATTGAAAGCCTCAGAAACACAGTTTGAGAAATGGCCTCGAGCAGCAGTGCTGGGTATTGTTTCCATGAGGCAGTGCTGGCCCCTCTGGGTGCTGTGTGCTGGAAGGACCCTGCTCTTGGAGCAGCTCCTACTCACCAAAGTCATGGCATTCCCAGTGTTGCACAGAGATGACTCAGGACCCTTTATCCTCCTGTTTCCAGTATCGACTATTATGAGGTGAGCAGAGGAGACCTGGAGCCTAATTAAGCCCTTGTGAAGGCACATGGTGTCAAGCTGACTGATTTATTAAAGAATTTACTCCGCCTTTTCTTCCTCCTCAGACAGGAAAGAAACCAAAAAAACAGCCCTGCTTCGAAGTTATGCAGTTAACTGTAAAAAATCCTATTCACTGCAACTGTCTTTAGATCAGGAACTTTTCTGTGATGCTTCAGAGATCACTCATGTCAAAGCTGGGCTTCCTCTAGCTCTCTCCTCCTGCCAGGCTGTAGGCCCTCTCTGCCTACATTCTGCTTCTCCTTAAGATACAAATGCTTTCAAAAACTTCCTTAAAAGTCCAGGTTTTTCTTTTTATCAGTGATTTATCTGTCACCAGTTACAGTCCAAGCACACTCAGCTGACTTATTTTTTCAATTTTAGAGAAAAAAAAATGGTAAATTTTCTGAAACAAGAAGTAAAACAAACCATTTAACTTTGTGTCCTAAACACTCTTCCTCCTCTTTATGAAAGGTCTATTCTTCTTTTATGTAAAACCTTCAGTCATGTGCTTTCTTCTTGAGTGTTTATACACAACACCTAAAATAGGGAGGCATTCATTTTGACTGGAGAATTTGACACTATTAGAATACAAATAATATGTAACAATTCTAGGATTTGAATGACAGGAAAAACATATGGGATTCCCCTTAATTTTCAGTATAAAGGAATTTGTTGGAGTGGGTTTAAAACTGATGTGTAGAGAGAGAGACAGATTTTGTAAAATCTGTGCTCGGTTATAAACATTTATATCTCTTTACTGTTGAGTATCTGTGACCCATTAAAGTGATCATAGAGGCCAGCCTGCTTAGTAAATAGCAGCTGCATCCAAGTTGCTTCAGTTGGCTAGGAAATGAAAGCATCCAAACTCTTGATCCAACCTTTTAGAAATACAGAAAGCTATGTCCCATTCAGTCTTCTTCCCTAGGGAGCAGGCCAGATTGTTTGCATGCAGCGTAACACCGCTACCTCTCGGGACTAGAGCAGTAACTGTGCTAGTTCTGCTGTGCACTAATGCTGCTTGGCCTCTTTTTCAGTCACTCCTGTGTGCTAATTAGAATGTAAGATTAAATGAAATAGAAGTTTCACAGAGAGATGCAATGTGTTTGAATAACAACATCAAAGTATGGCTAAGGAGGATTGTTCCATGTCTTTTGGAGTGATTTATTTTGGGTGATCCATCAATTAAAATTACTTTTGTGCCTTTTAGTTGTTTATTGTTGTTCTTGTTGTTATTATTAATGCTATACTTACAGAAGTGACGGTTGAAAGTAATTTTGAAAAACACCACGTATTCTATAAAAAAAATGCATTTTCTAACTCCATACTGTTGCATACTGGAGAGGTGGCTCTGTACCTGCAGCTACTCCTTTATCTCAAGACATATCATCTCTGAGCCAGTGCTACCAGTGTTTTGGAAAGCATTTGAGAATTACTATTGAAAACTTGTGTGATTCTGCATTTATTTGTCTGTTCATCACATTATATGACAGGTTAAGATAACACTGAAGGTGTTTTTGCTATTGCTGCAGTCTAGATTTTAAAAAACAGGAAGACAAAGTTAAAGTGTCAATAATAGATAAAGAGAAAGCAGGAAACATATCTTTAAAAATTAATAAACAAGATAAATTCAAATTTAGAAAAGAGCTCTGGCTTCACCCAGCTGTAGATGTAGTCCTTTTACAATCCTTCCTATATGACCCCCCAATTTCATTCAAACCATTTCTTTTGCAATGCAATTTTATTCTGGTCTTTCTAAGGACAGCTTTTCAGTCATGCTACATTTTATGGCCTTTTTCTGCCTTTTATTATTCAAAAAAACTTGGTATTGTACATCAAAGTGATGTTCTTGTCTAGTTTCCAAAAGTGATGCTTTAACAAGTAATGCTCCTGCCTACCATGTCATCTTTGTGTTTTTTCTGTAACTCTGCAGAAAATCATGCAGCTCATGTCTAATTTTTCGAGCTTACAATATATAATAGCCTATCTAAAACAAAGTAATTTTTTTAATATATGAGGGTATTGCTCAGGAAGATAGTATAACTAATAAAATATCATGAGAGAATTAAACGGCAGTAAAAATTAAACCCAAATTTTTTATCATAGCTTTGGGATTCAAAATTACCTTCAGTGCCATTAGGAAGTTAATGATTTGCCCTTGCAGTGTGTTAAACTTGGCTGGCTGCCATATGCCCACCCAACTGCGCTCACACTCCCCTCTCTCAACAGGATGGGGGAAAAATAAGATAAAAAAGCTTGTGGGTCAAGATAAAAACAGGGAGATTATTTACCAGTTACCTTCATGGGAAAACAGACTTGACTGAGGGAAAATTAAGTGTAGGATTGTGAGAAAAAAAGGCAAAACTAAGAACAGCTTCCCCCAGTCTTCTCCTTCTCCCCAGACTCAACTTTATTCCTCATTCTCGAGTCCTCTGTCTCATCTCCACCAACACAGTGTGGCACAGGGGGATGGGGAATGAGGGTTAGTGTCAGTTCATAGCAGTTCATCTCTGCCACCCCTTCCTCACACTTTCCCCTTCCATAGGATACAGTCTTTCATGAGGATACCCAGAGTGGGTTCTTCTGTGGGCTGTGGTTCTTCAGGATTTACTCCACATGGGTCTTTTCCACAGGGTACAGGCCTTCAGGAGCAGAGTGCTTTAGCATGGGTCCCCCATGAAATGCAGCTCCTGCCAGAAAACATACTTCTGCACAGGATCTCCCTGAGCTGCAGCTTCCTCCATGGATTGTCCACCTGCTCCAGCGTGGGGACCTCCATGGGCTGCAGGTGGATGTGTGCTCCAACCTGATCCTCCATGAGATGCAGGGAGACAGCCTGTGTCACCATGGTCATCTGCAGAGGATTCTCTGCTCCAGCACCTAGAGAACATTTTCCCCTTCCTTTTTCACCATGCTTAGTCTGCAGGGCTGTTTCCCCCAGTTTTCTCTCAGTTCTCTCTCACAGCAGTTGCACTGTGGTTTTTCTGAAACGCATTCTTAAATAAGCTTTCCTAGGGACGTGGCCCACTTGGCTGCTGAGCTCAGCTGTGTCCTGAGGCTGATCTGTTGGAGGCAGCTGGAACAAGGTCTGTCTGACCCGGGTCAGCCCTGGTCTCACACAGGCCACCTCTGCAGCCCTCTGCTGCTAACACCTTGCCATATAAACCCAATATAGCCCTTTATTTTGCCTGGTTCTTCTAATCTATCTGCTGTTCTCCTAATCTATCTGCTGTTTGACACAGTCTTGGTCCCTGCTGTTTAGTCTACCTGCATCTTGATTTCACTCCTGCTATTTTCTTGATGTTACCACCCTGTTGTTACACACGGCTATGAATAGTTTGTATAAAGATTGAACAAGTGGAGGACAAAATGGTACAGTCACAAGGATGCTGCAAATAAAGTAGGAAGGTAGCTTTTTCTTTCATATATTCTTTCTGGCTTTTTCATCCTGTGGTGTGTTAATTTAGAAATGGGGTTGATTTTGGAGGCTAAATGTTCAGACCTAGATTTAAATTATTTTAGTAATATTTTGTCATATTAGTATTTGTGAGGAGTGGGGAAGTAGTCTGTTTCAGTTCCTCCTCTGCAAAATAACACTTTCACACTTCACAGATGATGAGGTAAATGTATTACGAAGTGTGAAACACTTGGCTGCCTTTGGCTGAGGTCACAAGTCACCTGAGCAGAAGACGGATGGCATTCTGTGTCAGAAAACTTATAGTGGCAAAGTGTACCCCTCTTACTTTGGGAGAGATTTTTTCTACTGGTGGTAGTGATCAGATGTTGTCATTGTGACAGCGTGTTGTTCATTGTTCAAGATGGGTGGTTGCTGAATTATTTTCTGTGCTATACTCTCTGTGTCTCCATTGGATTGCTGGATAGGTTTCAGAGACAAACAGAGAAAAATAAATCTGAATTTTCTTGCTTTTTTTTTCTTTGATGTGGTTTCCCTTTAAAGAGGGAAGATGGCTCTATGAAAACACATCTGAATTAAAGTACTTATCAGTTACTTGTGTGAACGCAATAGCACTTTACTGCATGTTTGTATTTAGTGAATAAAAAAGGTGGTAATTTTTATAATGGTCAAATAGAGCAGCTGTTTTGAAATCCAAACTGAATATTCATAAACTGTCTTCCTGCCTGATTTAACTGATTTGAGCTTTCAAAGTCTAATGTTTCCTTGGAAGTTGTGCTAGAACTGTAACCAATAATCTTCCCATGTTCATAAAACATGCAAACACACATATGGTACATATAGGGGCATTATCTTCATATTAGCTAGATTTTGTTGACAAAAAGGAGATAGATCATTTAACAAATATATAATTTGCTGTCTTCATTGCAGTTTTATAAGAGACACTGTTATAAAAATGGGTATGACATTTGCATTTCTGTTTAATTGCTGTGGAGTGAACATAAAAAGATAAGAGAGCCAAGAGAGCTTATTAAAACTGAAATGAGGGCAAGTGATAAAAGAATGATATTTTAGTGGTACTGCAGTCAGATCTGACACTTTCCCCACAAAAACAATCTTATTCAGGAATTTTTTTGGTGAGGAGAGAGGATATAGGGATTATATAACAACTCTTTTCTCTTCTGAGCTACGCTTGATATACAGGGTCTCTCCATGCCTGTATTTTAACTTGAGGGCCTCAGTAGCCTTGGGGACATTGTGGAAAATAATGTGACTTTTTCTCTGCCCTGAAGTAGCTTCCTTTTTCCTTTTTTTTTTCTTTTTCCCTTTTCCTTTCCTATGTCATATTATACCATGCTGCATGTAGGGGCTCCTGAGCCTCTCCATGGCATGCTTCATAGCAACATCTCTGAATTTCAGCTCATCAAATGAGATTTAATAATTGAGAGTAATGTTTGGAAGTATTGAAGCTATGTTTCATAACCTGAAGTGTCAAGCATTGGGAAACGCTAGTCTATACTGGGCATGTAAATGAGTTAAGTTCACAATGAAAAGTAAGGTATAATCTTATAGCTAATAATTTAGTTATAATGTAAGTACACAGAAAGATAGAGCTAAAGGTATATAGTAATCACTTCAGTCAAGGACTTACTACTTTTTGTTTTAATGACATAATCAAGACACTGCTTTTATAAAGAAATTTGTAAAAATTCTCCTAGTTTTAAAACACTAAATATCTATACATAAATGTGGATATGCTGCATGCTGCTGCAGAGACTTCCCTTTGCTTTTGAATATCACAAAACATCTTGCTGGCTGAAACCACCACAGATACTTTTACTTGAGACTTGAGTCTAGCTGTGCAGGGAACTACAGCCGGGAAGTGTCTTGGAGGAACCTGTGTGCTGGAACAGGCAGCCTGTCCCTCCTCTGGTTGGGTTAGGCATTTCAGCACATTGTGGCAAAATTCTGCTTTGTCACCAGAATAAGCCCTGTTCTGCCAAGTGTTCAGCACAGCCTTCAGTCACAAAGTAATGATGAGCTGTCACTGAGCTGATACAGGAACAGAACTCCATTGCACAGCTTTTCCCCACCAAACCAAAATTCAATTCTGTTCTCTGCAGGGAGATTCATAACTCCTGATATGAAGCTGTATTAGCTTGCACAAAAATTGAAAAAGTTCAAATAAGTAAAATCTTCCCAAACCAGGCTTACTTTTTTGTGTCCAGCCTTGCTTCTCTGGAAATGATAGCTTACAACAAGTCTGAAAAGGAGGGACATTCCCCCAGATTTCAAGAGCTTTCTGGGACTATCTTGTAAACAGTGACATAGCCTCAATTATTTCTAAACAAAGTATATCCACGAGATATGGCTTTTCCTTCAAGTACACATCGGTTTTGAATAATTGTGTATGCTTATGCTCTGGAGGAAGAACACACACAAACCCCACAATTTGTGGAATTAAGTCATCCTAGTAGTTTGATTGAGTTCCATGGTCTGAAATGAGCAGCTGCAGGAATAAGGAACAATCAAATATTTTATTTCTACTGAACCTTTATCTTGCTGTCACAGATAAGATCCATGTGCTAATAGTACTTTTAGGTGCAAGTTTGGTTTTGGTTTGGTTTTTTTTGCAGTTCCCGTGTTTACTGTGAAAGAGTAATATCATTAACATGCATTGTGAAGTAGCTGAAAAACTAAAAAAACACATATGAATCCAGGAAAGCTATTCTCATACTGTTTTCCTATGGGTGCCTTTTATTATGTGAAAACAACTGGTCTTATAACTGTTTTATTTTCAGATTAATAGATTGGGTTGTTTTCATGCTAAAGGGATCCTGGAGTAACCCTAATGATTATCAGAGCTATCATACATTAAAATTTATGCTTACCTTTATGCTGCAATATATTTGAACATATTTTTGAGTTCTGGCCTTCTGCATAAAACTCCCATGTTTCAGATATTTTGACTTTAAGAGAAATGAGCTAATTCATTTTCTGATTCAAACCTACATAAAATGTAGAAAACTTCTATTTATTGTTCCACTTTTGATAGCATAGTTTCCATTTCTGAGGCAATTTGCATTTCAGTATACATATAGGTATGCATTTGATTAACAACTGTACTACAGTCATTGGTATTTTGTGACAGGTTCAAAAATTATCTATTTAGAAAATTATTTAATAAAATAACAGAAAATTTGGTAGCAATGTGAATCTTAAAGAAGATGCAAATAAATTCTTAAGGGCCAAATATTCTGTTGTCAACACCTTTTATAATAACAATAATGATATTCTTGTCACTAACACCAATGAGCAGGAAATTGTAACATTAAAGGGAAAAATCTGCCTCTGTACATTGAAGACTATAGGGCTTCTGCTATTGTTCTTAATTTTATCAAGATTCTCTCATACATTCCACCCAGCGGACGAAGGAAGCAGAATATAATATGAGGGCTTCAAAGTCGTGTTCCTCGAAACATTTGTGTGGCATCAGTGTCTTGCACAGTTCAAAAAACCACTTTTCTTGGATTTTTTCTTTGATGTACTACAATTTGTGCTCTTAAAGACCTCAGCATTTCACTGTTGCTCTTCATCTTTCAGAAATTGGAAATTGAAATATTTATGAGTTATTCTTCTCCTCAAAAAACAGAGCAAAGGGAAAAAAATATACAGAAAGTGTCAGTATTATGGATTAGCAGTTGCTGATCCGTAATTACAATAGAAGATTCCCCATAACAAGCTCTGTTAAAAAACAAACAGCTCCTAAATGGCTCAGAAAGTAACAGATTTTTCTGATTTTTCTGTGCTTTCAGTCTCTCCTCACAGTACAGTTTTTTTGGTGACATTTATAATTCTGCTATCTTGAAGATTTATCTGGCATTTTTGATAGGGTGTTGTTGTTGTTGTTGTTGTTTGTTTGTTTGTTTGTAGTAGCTCCAAAATTGATTAGCTTAGGAGATAAATATTTCTTTTTTTTCTTGACCACAAAAAATTAAAAGTTTTGAGAATATTTAGGGTTAAAGGAAATTATATTGGTACATTATCTATATATTTATAATAATTTATATACTGATGTAAACATAGTGCTTACATAGTGTAGACAAAATCATGGTTGAAATATATTAGAATGGGGTAAAAATTGTAGGTGAAAAGAAAATTAAAACTTCTGAGAAAAACCTGGTAGAAGAAATACTGCTGAAAAACTGAAGTTTAAGGAAATAGAAGTTGTATTTCAAATTTTTTAGGAAGTTGCAGAAACTGGTTAGACAATTTGTGTGCATTTGCTTCCGATTATAGAAAATTTCAGAAAATCATTAGAAAACAGGATTACCAGAATATGAAGCGTTCAGAAGTAGTTATGATTGCACTCACAAACTGTGACTACTTTTACCACAAGATGCTGTGATTTGGAAGTCTTTAGATTAAATAGTGAAGAAAGGACAGTGAACATTTTATAAAAAAAATAGAGAGAAACTTGATGAGACCTTTGCCTAGGAAAGTGACCAAGTGAGCAGAAGAGAGCATGTATAGAAAGAGGCAAGGAAAGACCCAGCTAGGAAAACAAGGGATGCTGGGAAGATAGCAGCAGCTTGTCAAGAATGTCACCCTGTGTGGTCTTTGAGAACTGGCTGATGGTCTTCAGTTTTAAAATGAAGATACTGATACTGTGCCTGCTATCACATGTAGTGCCAAGCTAGTCACTCTAGTGCCTAAAGATGATTGTGGAAAACACAAAGGCTCAGTGAGGGGTTAGAGAAGCAGAGATGGGTGATAAATCCTCAAGACCTGTAAGCAGAAAGCCACCCAATCACTTGGAGACATTCCCTCCTGGAATTGCCTTCAGACTGAAGAGCATGTAGGGCTTCCTATGGGATGCAGGGAGGAAAAGCATTTTTTGTTTATGTCAAAAATATTGCTGAATGATCTTTTGAAGTGATTCTGAGGATGCATGAATCTTATTTAGAGGAAGGACCAGAGGTACAAAGAGACTAATGTGCGAGAAAGAAATGGAGTAGAATATAAAAGGCAAGGGGATAGTAAGAACAGGAGATAAAACGCTGTTCAGTGTGAATATGCTGATGGTAAGTACCCCAGTCTGAGCCATATAATTTGTCCCATCTTCTCATTAAAGGGCATTTTGATTCTCCATGTGGGTGTGTTACCTACACTAAGCAGGTGTTGGTGCATGCTAGTGAACTTTGAGCTGGCCTGGCTGGGGAGCAGGACAAGTTGTCTGAGGACTGGCAGCGGGTGGGGACTGCAAATCTCATGTGCCAATGCCAGCAGCTGGGGCAAACAGTGGACCTGGGCCAGCTCCTGGGATGAGAGGCTAAAGGCAGTTGCTGGAGCATCCACGTTGGGTGTTTGTGTATGTGTGTATTCCACTAGCTGACTTCAAGTCGATCAGCTGGAGGGGAGACGCTGGGCTGGGTCAGCTCTGCAGTTCATTGTTTCAGCAAGCATGGGGCATCTGTGTAGGTGTCTGTCTGTGTGAGCAGCCCTGTGAGCTCGTGTGTGTGTGTGCCCACCTGTGGGGTACCTGTGCTCAGCCTGGCTGCTGGATGAACCTGGTGCATGTGCTGCAGCCTCTCTGCTTACTAGATTCACCTGACTCAAACAAAGACATCAAGAGATAAGCAGAAGTCGTGTTTCTGAACAAATGTCAAGAAAATAGCTATTTAATTCAAATTGCTCTGAATATTAAAATACTTGCAAATGGATATTAATTCATCCATGAAAAATGTGACAAAGTGTTTAATCAATACAGGAATTCACAGGTTCTCTTTGTTCTTTCCCAAGATGAAGAAAAAAAAAGTGACTGAAAGAGATTGCAGAAACAAAAATAGAAACCAGAAAATGTGGTACATAAATGACCATATAGGTCAAGTTTTCTACTCATAAAGAGTTTATATATTCATTCATTCATTCATTCTCTACATATTGTAAAAACTGGTGGCAGGGTTTTGAGCCAAAGTGTGTCTATAAACAGAACTTTGTAACACAGCTATTCCTATATTTAGATAGTGGGGAATTTGTGGGTGAAGCTAGGTGTCCAAGATCAGCAGATGATTAGGCTGGCAGCACCAGCCCAGCTGGAACCTGTGTCCTGCTATAGGAGGAAGCAGCTAGACAAGCCTAAGTGGAGATTCTGCATTTCTGACAAGTGAAGTGGACTTTCCTGTGGGTCTACCACCAAGAAACAACGTGTGAGAGAGAGGTGTCTGCTACTGTCCCTCCTGCGTCTGTGCTGAGGGGTGCTGTATAAAGACTCTGGCACATTAAAGTAGCTTCATAGCCCAACTGAAAAAAAAAGTGACTTTCAATTATGTGAAATGTATTTAATCTAGTTCAGTTTACCTTTTATGTTTGAGGTATGAATTAAAATGTGTAAAGCAAACCTCATTTTTGTGAAATGAAAATAGCTTACACAAGCACGCTTGATTTAGGTGAAATTATTGAAAGCTTCTGTGTAGAAATGCTCTCATACATTCGTATTGCTGCTGTTCACATGACTTTGTATTTTCATGTCTGGATATTCTGGGGGATTCAGGCTTCTGAGGATGACACGTAGCAGCAAGCTTGAAAGCTGAATCGAGAAATGAAAATGCATAGCTGTGGTGTCTGGCACCTGCCCGTGCCTTATCCTCACATTCTGTTTGTTTGGGCAGCCAATGCCTCTGAAACCTTTTCATTTGTCTCATCAGAGTTGTTTACCTTGACGGTAGGTAATAATATGGGGCAAATAATAGTATAATTTCATATACTTGAAACTTGAGTCTCTTCTGGATTCTCAAATCCAGAAGAGTCATACTGTACTTAGGCTCAGTCACTGGAGATGGAAATGTGACAGGAGGAGTGAAGGTCCACAGGTGTTGGTTTTTCATATTATGCTAAGGAAAACAAGAATTAATTTACTTGGGGATTCTCTAGAAGAAAGGAATTAATAATTCTTAGCATGGAGTCACAGCTCATGCTTTGAAAGCCTTACAACAAAGAGTGTGCCCCTCTGGCTGTCCCAACCTCTTCAATAAAATATTTCCAAAGACCCTTGAATAATGTTATCTAAAATGGCTCACTGAGCTCTTTTTTCTTCTCTGTAAAGATGATTATTTTTCTACCATTTCCCTTGACTGTATGGACATAAAGACGGTGTTTAATACATTTAAGGGCAGAAATGCAAACTGGATAGAAGCTCTGGAGGCTGAACTGAGAACACTTTCAACACTGGGCAGTGTTGGTAGCTGGGGTGGGTGGAAGTCCTTGGTTGCCCATGTTTGTCTTCAGGGATGCTCTTGATATGAACATAAGGCAAATACTGGTTTATATTGCCTGAGCTTCCATAAATCTTCAGCAACAGCCTGAGGGGTATCAGGATCACATTTTAGGGCTTTAAATTAGAGTGAAATAAAAATATTTATTGTGTCGTTACAGATCACACTGAGGCAATTTTGGAAACTATTTTGAGGTAAAGATGTTCATATGAACACAGTCAAAAATGGTTAATAGATAAGTTTCCTGTGTCCTTTATGGTCCTCAAATGAAGAACAAATCCAAATTGTGTTATATCCCTTTGCTTATTGATTTGTTCCTTCAAATCCTGCTGCCTTTGGAAATTCAGGACTTGTTCTGAGGTCTTCAGTCATATAAATTTCATAAAAATTCTTGCACATTTCTAAACTTCTGTTTTAGTAGCAGGTTATGCTTTTCCAAAGACTTTCTTTTCTGCAGAAAGTTGCTACTTTCTTTTGAGTTCTAGCTCAATCTGCACACAGCAATGCTCTTACTGAGATGTCATACTACTGTCTTCCTTTTAATCCAATGACTGAAGGAAGGTAAGGAAGACTGACTGAAATCTGAATTGTTTCTTCTTAGGAAAGTAGGTGTAAAACAAGTATAACTAAAACTGTTAGGGTTGGGGTTTTTTTGGAAGGGGGTTGTTAGGGGTTTCTTGGGGGGAGGGGTTTGGTTTTTTTTCTTTCTTTGGTTGTTTTTTTTTAACAAATGTAGGAGTCATAATTCTAGGAATTATTTAGATTTGTTTTTTGTTTGTTTGTTTGTTTGTTTTTTTAAATTCAGAATTGTCATTAAATCCCATTAGAAATTTTCAGGAGTCTGGAAAAGTGTCATCAGTATGCTAGGAAGCAGCCTTCCATTCCCATTTTTACCGGGTAGATGTGGGAAAGAGTTGTGGAGAGATTTTCAAGGGAATTTTATTCATGTGCAAATGTCATTCTTCTAATATCTATAATAAATGTGGTAATTGTTGGATATCTCTGTCCATATCTACCGTTAATGAGTAACTTTTCTGTTCAGAAAAGAACACATTCATGCAGAGTTAGCAACAGAGAAATATCTAATCATTCAGAAACAAGACAGATACCTTCATGGAATATTCTTTATGCATCTGCTCGACAGCTGAACAGAAAACTAACTTAACATTTGAGACTGAATGACACGATCTGTCTTTATCTGAGAATTGTACGAGTTCATCAAGCAAAGAGAAGGAACAGGAGAGAAGCCATTTTACAGCACTGCAATTTCAATGTTTTCAGTTTTAGTACTATAAAAGAAAGGCAGTTGCATTTGCAAGAGAAATTATTTGGTGAAAAAGACATTCCAGTATTTGTTGACCTTCTGAGTCATCAGGATGTAGTAACACTCAATTGTTCCTGAACACAGAAGCACAGCTGCTGGAGCAGGTTCTGGAGCACCATACAGCAGACATAATTTTAAGGACCTCTACCTTCAAAAAGTCTGCATTTTTTCTGGTCATTCTCATACCAACCATATTTTTTTCTCTGTCCTTTTTATGTAATACTTGGGAAAAGTATTTTTTTTTTCTTTGTATTTAATGGTTCCCCTCCATCCCCTGTGAGTGAGAAACCACCCAAGAAAACAGGTGTTCCATGAACAAAAATATATGCAACATTGAAGAAAAGGACTTGGGGGTTCTGGTGAAAACTGAGTTGAACATGAACCAGCAATGTGCCCCTGCAACGAAAAAGGCAAATGATGAGCTGTGCTTAGACAAAGTATTGCCCGCACACCAGGGGAGGTGGCCCTTCCTCTTTGCTCAGCAGTGGGGAGTACAGTGTGCAGTTGTCCCGGGGTGGTGTTATGATACTTTATCTCCTATCGTGTGCTTTATGCTCAGACATGGGTCCTGGAACTTTAGGCTCGAAGGAGGGAGAAGCCGGGGGAATTCCTCAGCATGCAGTTTGTGTTCAGTCCTCACAGACTCCCCCGGTTCTCTCTGCTGGGCGGCTGGGAGAGTTATTTTGTTTGCTTTTAGCTAGCTTCTTGTTTGTTAGTTGAGGCAAGAAGTTTTCCCAGGACTGTGGCGTCTTCTTCTTCTTCTTCTTCTTCTTCTTCTTCTTCTTCTTCTTCTTCTTCTTCTTCTCCTTCTCCTCCTTCTTCTCTTTCTTCTCCTTCTTCTTCTCTTTCTTCTTCTCCTTCTTCTCCTTCTTCTCCTCCTCCTTCTTCTTCTCCTTCTTCTTCTCCTTCTTCTTCTCCTTCTTCTTCTTCTTCTTCTTCTTCTTCTTCTTCTTCTTCTTCTTCTTCTTCTTCTTCTTCTTCTTCCTCTTCTTCTCCTTCTTTTCCTTCTTCTCCTTCTTCTCCTTCTTCTTCTTCTCCTTCTTCTCCTTCTTCTCCTTCTGTGTGGGAGACCTGTGTTGGAGGGTCTGCCGAAACTTACTTTTCTTTAGAGGAGACACCCTTTCAGGATATTTTTGTCCCAATTTGTCTCAAACCGAGACACCAGTTCTGGAGTCACTGGTGCAAGAGAAACATGGAGAGAGTCCAATGAAGAGGCATGAAGATGATAAAGGAACTGGAGCATCTCTGCTGTGAGCACAGGCTGAGAGAGCTGGGACTCTTTACCCTGGAGAAGGCACAAGAGAATCTCGCTGACAGATGTATATATCTGAAGGGAAGGTACCAACAGGGTGGAGCCAGGCTCTTTTCAGTGTTGCCTGGCGACAGGACTAGAGGCAATGGGCACAAACTGGAACACAGAATATTCCATTTGAACATCAGGAAACACTTTTCACCATGAGGGCAACTGAACCCTGGCACAGGTTACCTAGAGAGGTTGTGGAGTCTCCATCCTTGGCGATATTCAAAAGCTCCTGGGCAAGCAGATCTAAGTGGCTCTCCTTGATCAGGAGGGTTGGACCAGATGACTTCCAGAGTTCCCTTCCAATGTCAAACATTTTGTAATTCTGTGATTCTATAAATGAAAGAAATGGGAGGAATCATATAACTTTATTAACTTGTAATTTTTGAAAGCATTTCTGCTATTCTGGCATAAGGTGCTAAATAAGGGTATAAAAATTACTCTTCTTCAGGATCATGGGTTCCCAAGAAAAAGCAAGTGCCATCATCTCCTGAATTATGAGGAGATAGTATACCTAGAGGCATTTCATGCTGTGGTATTATCTCCCTAGTGCAGTTTGTTGAAAGCTAAAGGGATTTTCATTTCTAAGGGTACACTTTTGCACAGCTCTTCATACTTCTGTCTCCTCTGGGAATATACATTGATCTGCTGCAGTAAAAACGTTTAGTATCACTCTGACACATCTCCATTTTAGCACTTGATGACTCACTGGCCCAAAATTTCTTCACTAACAATCCTGGGAAGCCTTACTGAAATGAGTAGCTAATTTAGCACTAAATTTGTAACTAGCACTAAAATATCAAATGTACGATTAAATTCAGACTAGTGGCAATCCATATTTTACTCACCCTGTATGTCCTGTGCAGTACAATGCTTTTTTTTATTTATTACAATCCTTTTTAACTACCTCTAACATTTTTACCTGCAATCCATATATAAGTACTATTCTCTGAAGTTCCAATATCAAATAGTTTAATAGAAAGTTGTTTTTGAAATGGAACTTTTCTCATACTGAATAACATAAAGGTATACTATTAATACACTTTTAAAATTTGCATATAGTAACTTTCTTGAAGCACATACCTCTAGTATTAGTTTTACAATTATTGGAATCCCCAACATACCCATATTATTGGTTTATAGGTATATATGTATAGATATATATACACATTTTCTCTGTAAGAATGCTTTAACTTCAAATAAAATTTCTTTAGATTTATATTCATATACTGTAGGAGTGCAGAAAGACTTACATTGTAGGAATATTTTTGTGTTCCTGTGCAGTAAGTTTATGGACTTTTTTCTTTTAATGTATCTGAAATGAAGCTTTAATGTTAAAGAAAATATTTGGTGGGGAAATTAGGGAAATTAGTTAATTTTCTGTAATTTTGCCTTCCATGTAATTGCCAGTACAAGATCATAATTAATGTTATTGTTATAATTTTGTTGGAGTATTTTGTACTGAGAAAGTGTTGTTTTATTAAAATGTGGAAATCAATATCAGATTGATTCCAGTTCTCATAAAGAAGTGTTTCACTTTGACTTTTAAAAAGACAGAGATCATACAGAAAAGTCAGTAACATAAAAATTTATACTTTTTCTTCTAGTTTACCCAAAAAAGAAGCTTGAGAAGGATGAGAAAATTAAATTCCCTTTGTAAAGGCTAATTTTTATATAATTTTTATTGTTCAGAACATCAATAAAAGGTCTTTCACATCAGTCATTAGCTCTCTCTTACACAAGGAAAGCATTATTCTAATGCAGTTAGAGTTTGCATTTTGACATTCTCTTTTGACAGGTTTGGAATGAAGGGGAAGCTTGGGATGGCAGTGCGGACCACTTGTGTCAGAAAAAGATAAAATGTGAAGGTTTGGCTTCCAAGGATGGGAGCGGGCATTAAAACTAAACAATATTTTCTGGTGTGTCTAATTCAAACCTGTTAAAACAAGTATCTTGCAGAGTATTGATATTCAAATAGTCCTGGAGGCTCGTGTGCACTGGGTTATTTCATACTATCATGCACATAATTAGGTGACCCTTGAGGGAAGAAATCAGTGCTTATGTAATTCAATTGAGGTCAAAAGCAGTCTCCAAACTGGGTTGGCCCCCCAGGGTATGGAAGCAGGAGATAATTTCTAAGGCACAGAGGAAAATTCCACCCGGCTTCTGTCCACCTCCCTCTACTTTTCTTCTCTTTTCCTCATGCCTGAAGCACTGCCCCAGCAGTTGCAGCTCTGTTGGCTCTGGAAGCTTTGTGGAAAAGGCAATCTGTGATTTCAGATATCAGAGCCAGCAAGTGTGGGAGTCAGCCATTCCAGAGTTCGGGGAAAAAAAATTCCCAAATAACAAACAAAACCCAAATCCAATAAAAGAGAATCCTGCATATAAAGTTTGTGAACTGCTGTCCTGAACGAATGCTCCAGAAGCCACTGCGGGGGCAGCCACCTGCTGGGGCCACCAGATCCTGCCACCAAGGGGACCTCAGTGCACAAGAGCAATGCTGGCTGCCCCGTGCTGCCCTGGCCTTCCTCCCTCACCACGTACCCACGGCCTCAGGCATGTCCTCAAAAAACCCTGCTGCTATGCAGAGGCTTTAAAAAATTTTGTGTGAAAGTTTTAAGGCTCACAAAGAGCCTTTGGAGCCACGGGCCAAGAGCACGAGTAGATTATAAATAACGTGGTTTTGTTTCTGTCTTGAATGAATTCTTTTCTCTCCAGCTTTCAGGCATCCCAATAACTGTAACAGAAGTTACTTGGACTGAAAAAGGACAAAATTGTGCCCTAAACTGTCACCATGAGAAAACTAATTAATGAGGTCAACAAAAGTTTTCCCCAGAGATGTGGTGGACCATTTATAGGAAGTGGATATGGACATCAGTGGCTAAGTTTGCTTATCAAAATTTAAAATAAAACTGCAAAGAAAAGAGTTTTCTCAGACTTTCTTTTAAATGTCCAGTTCAGAAGGAGTTGGAAATAAAGTTACTTTTCCTACTCAGTTTGTGTAAAGAGGAAAAACATAAGAGAGATTTTCTGGCTTCCTGTTGGCTCTCTAGTTTGTTTACACTGGTAAATAGTTTAATGGCAAAGCACCGGAGTGGACAAGTGACAGGAAGAGTCCCAGCTGCCCTTCTGTCATGAATAGGGGTGATGAGGGATGCTGCCTGGGCAGTATTGAGCTGAATAAGTCCACCACTGAGCTCTCTCTGGTGAGGCTGAAGAGGAGACTGACAATTACCAGAGGGTTGTTTTGAGGAAAAAAATCCAGAGTTTTGTAAGCATAAACCCATCTGGCCCATTTTAGAGATGTATTTGTAAAGAAACCATGCTTTAAGTACTTAATTCTCTAAGCAACTCCTTTAAATGTAGACATGAATATAGCAAAAACAAAAATTTGGAGAATCTATTCTTGGTCTCTGTGTGTTTTCTTGTCTGTTTTCCTCCTTGTGTCTCCTCTTCTTCCTTCTCCTTTTCTCTCTAACAAGTTACCTGTTAATTTAGCTTCGTTTTAAGATAAATTTGATTTAAATGGATTTTTTGTCTTAAATAAAAATCACCAAACGCCTTTTTGTGTACTGTTTTTTTTTATTTTGTACTTTTAGATCTCATTATTTTGGCACTTGAAAATCTATTGAATAAAAAATGAAAATGAAAACTTTCACTTATATGTACAAAAATGTTCTAGCTAATTTTATACTTGCAAACACTTGTGACTGGTCAGGTTAGGAAAAAAATAATTCAATAATTTGTCACTTCTTCTTATCACCATGTTCAGGAGAAAACAAAGGCAAACAAACAAACAAAATAAAAGCCCCAAAAGTATTGTGTGTTGAGTGAGTTAAAGCACAGTTATTTTAGCTAACACCAGTTTTTAAATTTCCTTAAACTTGTGTTGTAGGGTTTTTCGTTTGTTTTATTAGTTTCTTAGCTGGTCGCTCTAGTAAGAGACATATGGAAAACTTTCTTACTTCTATCACATGAGCATTTTTTACCCTCTGCAGTATGTGCATGCTCCAGAGGGCTCTGCTGCCTGCTACCTTTTCTGCTGCCTGAGAGGTTTGACATCTACTGTATCCCTCATGCTCTAGCTGTAGTCAGCAAACTAACCCCCTCTTTCTTCCTCTTCTTCTTCTTCTTCTTCATTCCTACATGGGGACTATTTAATTTTCTTTCTCTCTTTCTGTACTGTGAGCCCATTGTCTTGGTTTTCTTACCTCATACTGTTTGTGTTGCTCTGCCTTCTGTACCCGCCTCTTTGAGTTTTGTTTCATCCCAACAGCCTTGATTTGTGACACAGAGCATGAGATGAGTCAGACTGACAGTGAAGTTAGTATTTAGAATTGAAATAAGGATGTGTCACCAGTGGGCATCTGGAACTGTAGGTTTTTTTGATGATACTTTAGGATTTTGAAAGAAAATCCTGTTAGGGAACTCAGCTGACAAAAATCTACCCAAAATTTTTCAGTACCTTGTATCTGGCAGTTTAGAAAGATCCGCTTCAAACAATGAATTTAAACATTCTGAAATATTTCCAAAATGCTTCTGTTATGGAGCAGGAAGCCTTAGCTGCATCTGCTAAAGGATCTGCTGTTGCGATGGAAACTTGGATGTGCCTCAGATGGAATTCTATCTCTGGCAATTGACATTGTCACTGTTGCAGAACAGAGTTCTTTAGTAAATCAAAACATTAAATCATAATTTTTGCAAAATTCACTCCAAATATTGAAGGATGCCTATGAAAAAATTTTACTTACCTTGCTTCTTCAGAGACTGGGAAGGCAGTAAACGGCCCTCCCTTTTTTTTTCCCCCTGCCATGTCCTTCTAGAAATATTTAAATAATGAGATTCAGTAACATGAACAAAACATGATGCTTAAACACACGGGAAGAAATTAAAGAGAATATTTAAATGTGAAAATTATGTAGCCAACCAGTTCCCTATATACTGCTCCCTGTCATTCAATAACAGGATACTCTCATCTAGTTAGTTTACTCTTAAACCTTAGAGCTTGATGAGTTTTTCAGAGCCTGTTTCCAAGGGATAAGTCTTCCAAGAAAAAAGGAAAAGCATTTTACCAATTTGGAAAAAAAACAGAATTAAGTGACTTTTTATTATATTTTCAAGACTCATGATAAACAAATGAATAAAACATTCCATAACACCTTAATGGAGAAATAATGTAAGGTACTGGAATGAAAAAGTATTCTTTAAAAAGTGAGTGATTTTCAATTGTGTGTACAGGTGAGAATGGGAATTGGCTCTTTACCAGCTTAAAAGCAGCAAGAGTGATTGATATTCAGTGGATCCATTCTTTGATTTGCATAAAGCTTAAACAACTTTATTTGCTTTATAGAGCCTGATTCTCAAACATGATAACAAATTATACTTACTGCTTCATTATAAGGAAACAATTTTGTTTGTTTTCCTTACAAGTCCATGAATTAGATCAATAGCTAAAGGTCATTCTGTTCAAGAATTTACGTTTCTAAGACTATTCGCTAGTTTCATGGTTACTTACAGGGTTACGTTTTCTGTAGAAAATTGGACTCTATAGAGTTGTTTGAATTCAGTTTTTTTATTATTTGTCCTCAAGCTTTTCTATCCCCTCTTACTGAACAGAAAAAGGAAACAGATATTAAGAAATTGATCTTTGAGATTCTGCTATGTCGGATACACACAAGTACATTATAAATAAGGAGTCAGCTCATAGACTCTAAGAATGGTGATAAGGAGTTGCATGTTTCCTCAGTGCTCTCTGCAGGATCCTCTGTCAGCAGGTCAGGGGTAAAATGCATTTACAAAACAGTAGGAGAGAAATCTTACACTGTCACAGTGTGCTCCTGGGGAGTACTCAGCTTTATACACTCATTTGCTCCCCACCTGGAAACTCAAATGAAAAAAAAAAAAACCAAACCAAAATAATTTCAAGTAATTTTGTCTTTTTGCCTAATTGAACGGCACAGTGGAATGTGGGAAGGCAGACAAAGTTCCCTAGTCTCTGGCCGTCTCGCTTATCAGCATCCGGAATCAGATGTAGTAACAAGCTTCAGGAGAGAACACAAGCTCGTGAAGTCTGTAGGTAATGCAGAACATTTTGTCCTGGGAGCGTGGGCATTGAAGGCTACAGTCAACAAACTGGCAGTACCTTAGACTGAAACATCCTCCATTCTATAATCAATCACAAGATTCTTTTTAATTAAAGGCTGGAAAATTATGCCACTTCTACTTTAAGGCATGCTCAGAGCTGATGAATATGTGGCCCTTGGTGCGTTGCTCAAGTTCCAATTTGCCATTTTCCTGTGGTGCTACAAACTGATGTCTCCATTCCTGAGAGCTGCTGTAGTGGTGTCTGTGAGCAGCTTGGGTGTCCGCTTTCACAGTAAATACATGGAGCTTTTGTTGTTTACTTATTTGGGGGGAAATATTGTTCTCAAATACACAGTAGTGACACTAATGTTAGAAGGATTTTGATGAAAGGGAGAGAGAAACCCTTAGTTACAGAGTAAGGCAAATCAATGCCTTCACAAATATTGTAATTAGTCGTGAGAAAGAAATAAAACTATGGTGACCAGCTATAAAAAAGACACAAAATACAATGTCTGGTTTTCTAAACTTTGATTGGAATGAAAAACATTGGAATTTATTCTTTTTTTTTTAATATTAGATTTTTCTTTCTATTTTTATTACATTACAGAAACTCAACTTACTGTATGAAAGTGTCCATTTCGCTGACAGTGGGTGAAAATGACACTGGACTCTGCTACAATTCAAAGATGAAATATTTTGAAAAAGCTGAACTTAGCAAAAGCAAGGAAATCTCATGTCCTGAAATTGAGGATTTTTTATTTCCATTTAGGGAGCCTGAAATTCTGTGGTATAAGGTAAGGAATGCAAGAGATTTATGCCTTCAAATATAAATTATGCAATGTTCTTATGATTCTCTTGATCTAAATGTTTTATGAAGCTTGGATTGTTTTTAATTTTATCAAGAAAAGTCAATGGAACCAATGATAGAAAAGAATGAACTGAGAGAGAAATTCAAATGCTTCCTTTAATAAACTGTATAAGATATCTATTTATGTTTTACCTGAATAAACAGCTTAATTTTGCAGCATGAAATTCAGCAAAGACTACCAGAAGTTCAGTTTCTACATATATACTTAAGATCATATTTGCAAATATAATTTCATTGTTTTTATCAATAACTTTATTTCAATATTGTGTACTGCTTTCTAGATTATTACTTAAGGTCCAAGTTCTTGCAAGTAGTGTTGTCTGTGAGCAGTGCAGTATGGTATACAAGACTGTGCTACCTAAAAAGTAAAATTTTGTGGGCTGGAAAGATAACGTCCAAATTAACCGATAGCATATCTGAGATAGGAGAAATGTAGCCAGATGTTTGCTTATTCTCATCTTGGATTTTGTGTCTGTAATAAAATGTTTTTGTGGATTAAGAATGCAGCTTTTCAAGGTTCAGAGAGCTTTGATTCTAAGATGGTTTTAGAAAGATATATATAACATCCTTATTTCGCCTCATTCTCATCTTCTGTTTCTCTACATTTTTAAATTCTATTTCTTTAAAAATTTGAATTAAAAGGGGAAAAAATAATTATCCCCTGCAGCCTGAGCTGCTGGTATTATAAATGTCAGAGGTTGCAGACATAAGTGTACCGCTAAATAAATAAATTAAATAGGAGCCATGCAGCAAACTAATGTCAAAAAAAAAACCACCAAAGGAATCAACTCCCTTTTCTTATCAGAGGCATAAATATCAAATCAGGTGATAAAATTAATTTTAATCAACACCTAAATAGACTGGATTTTTACATATTTAGTGTACATAAATTCACAACCACCCTGGGCTCTTACCTAGCCAGCTTGGCTGTGGGCAGAATTGTCCACAGTGGTCCATTTTAAGTGTTAGAACACAATCCCTGAAGTTTTATATTCTCTTTAAACAGGAGTGCAAGTCAAAGACGTGGAGATCAAGTATTGTGTTTAAAAAGGACACTCTGGTCATTCGGGAAGTTAGAGAGGATGACATTGGAAATTACACTTGTGAGCTAAAATATGGATTCTTTGTTGTCAGAAGAACTACGGAGTTGACAGTTACAGGTAATTACAGGCTCTTTCTCTCTCTTATATTTAGGAAAAAAAAACCCAAACCACTGAATATTGTGGTTCAAGTCGTGTGTTTATGAGTCATTATACCATTTGCATACAACTTTACTGTGTGCCTTGGTATGAATGGTTGATACATTAAAACTGTCCTGAATACTTCACAGTGGTATCTGTAATACCTTGACAAGTCTGAGTTTTGTTCTTTTCCAAAAGCTTGTGGGCAGCTCTTTTTCTTTTTGAGTGGACAGTGTGGTCGAGGAACAGGTAACTTCAGAAAGCATGACTTCTAACAGAAAAAAATAAATTGTTACATTGATTATACTCTGCCACGTGAATAAATTACTTGGGACATAACAATAGCAGTAGCAATACCTCCACAGTACAAGCTCTAATTGCCTTTGGACATTGGAACAGCTGGAGCCACCACCCAAGAGCAGTAGCTCTGTCCCAGTGGGACCATTGCAAGTGTGTGAAAGGTGCTTGAGCAGTGCATGATGAGGGACAGGAGCATTTTTCTGCTGTTATTCTCTCCCCTCTTTCCCTTGTTTATAGTTCAAGATATTCCTGATCTCAATTGTCATGCGCTGTGGCTACCAATTAATCTGTTTTACATTAGTCTGTTTTTTTTTTAATCCATTTAGTTTTGGCTGCGAAAACATTTTGAAGTATTAAGTTCCACATAGTAATTATGTAACATGAATAAACTCTATAATTCAGCAAACAGCAATTGCATAAGATGCATTTAATATAACCTGCTTTTTAAACTACCATATCAATATTTAAAATCCATTCTAAATGAAAACAAAATATATGCTGTAATAGTAATGTCCACAGCAGCAGAACAGTGTGAAGAATGGTCCATTGAGTTTTCAATTCCTCACCAGACCTCCAACCTCCATTTTACAATTATGTAAAACATATAGCTTGAACATACATGTAAGGAAGAAAATGAGCTTTTACAATTATAGGATTACAGTGGAAGGCAGGAGTACATCATGATCTATGTAATGCTGTGTAGTTTCATGGTATATTTCCTAAAAGAAGGCAGAATGAGGATTTTCCTGGCAAATTAGAGGTGAACTAGATCCGTATGGTTGACAAAGAGGCTTGTATGTGTAAGTTCTTGCACCTTCAAAATATCTAGAAAGCCAAGAAACTAATCTTCAAGAATAATTATGTGGGTTGTTCTTGATCCTTTTTTGTCTCTAATGTATAAATCTGAGGCACACCAGCAACTAGTAACACACTTATGTTAAGCATTAGGTTGAAGTGCAACAGTTTCCTCTAATGGTGAAAAGTTTGTTTTCTGTTTCAATGTATCCCATTTGCCCTCCACATTAACAGAAATTAAAGTGAATTAGGGAATGCAATTTTCCCCTGTTAGAAAAGTCTGGAAATCACATTGTTTATGTTGTTTTGGGAGATTCCAAGTAATCAATCATATTTATTTAGGCTCAATAACCAGCATTTCTTTGTTGTTGTATAGCATTGATTTATTTGGTCAGTACAGACAGGCAATTACTGTCAAGTGATTAACCTTACAATAAACATCCATATACTCTGTTTGATTGACTCTGATATAAAGAAAGCAGAAACAGATTCTTCAAGCATGTGATTTATACCAGAAGGAGGTTGTCAATTATCTTTTGCAATATTTGATACCTGGATTTGAAAAGCACATATTTACTGTGTCTTTAAGTGATCCCTTCTTGGTCCCTGTGGTTGGTGCTCCACTGCACAGCAGTATTTCCACAGGCTCAGGCTGATAGAAAAGAGAAGGAAAAAAAAGCATTGGAACCAGATTCGTGTTACTATTTGTAGGAATAGTTTAAAAAAATGTAATTCATCACTTGTAGTGTAGGTAGGAGTTCAGTATTTAATGTTTAACTAGACAGAGACAGAAAGAGACTTGGCTGATTTTGATGTGCTAAAAATGAATGAATGCATAGGGAGGGAACTATTCAATTTCCACCTCTGCAAACCCCAGCAGATCTAAGGACAACCTCCAAATTAGTAAACTCCTTTGGTAGTGGGTCTTCCTATTGTCTTTATAATATTATGTGAATAAACAGAACAAACACATAGATTTACTCATCGTACTACTAATTTTTGTTACACCTGTTCCTCACCGCTTCTCTCTGGGCAACTGTGGATGGTCACCCACTGAAGGACTCCCTTCTTTTTCCCACACAATGCATTTTGGCAGAATTGCTGTCTCCTATAAGGAAACCTGCTGCTCTTACAGTCTATTAACTATGGATGTAATTATAAACACATGTTCTTTTCAATATTCGTGCTGTATGTGCTTGTTATGGTAACCTCCATGCTTTACACCTCAAATACCTGTGTGCCTCATAGTGAAATATGGAATGCCTCATATTCTGATTAATCATTAAAGTTGAAAAATAAGAAGGGAATTCACACATTTTGAAAAAGACCAAACTCGCACTAATGTCGGTGTCCGTCTCATCATCCGTCTCTATCTAAGTATAGCACTTGAAAACCCCTAAGCCATGGAAGAAGATAATTTCCTTTCCTTTTCAAAAATGAGAAAAAAAAATTACCCCTTCTTAGATTAAACTGTAAGCACTCAATGCCACCTTGGGTACACCTTAACAGCAACAACTATTTCGTGGCTCATTTTTTGTTTGTTGTTTTTGGGGGTTTTGTTTTGTTTTGGGTTTAGTTGTTTTTTCTTTGATCTTGATGGAAACCTTGAAATTTTTTTTGAAGATCTGCATATCATACTGAAAATATATTATTTTCTGAGTGATTTGAATCAATTTCCTTATTATTCTGATGGGACCTAGGAATTACCTGTTTTGCAAAACAAAAACTATATGCTGGTTATTCTAGATTGTAACTAATGAAAATTCACATAAAAAGCATAATTGGTAGGTTTTTTGGTTTGTGGTTATGCAATTACACATTCTAAAATGTCCTGCAATGTACAAAGTCATTTGTAGACTTTTATACTTCAGATTAGCAGGTTTTCTTTTATATGTGGAATTTTATTGAAGGCATACCTGGTCTCTCTGACATAATTAAAAATGTGGTTAGTATTGGGAAAGAATCCTATTAGAAAAGTATTTTGTTAATTTAGTCATAGTGCACAACATGGGTCAAAAATACTTTCCTTCAGTGATTTGTTTTCTTTAAATAATAGGTTTAATAATATTCTTTTTTTACTTATAGTACCAAGGCATTTGCAAACTCTTTCCACTTTTGAAGGGTTTCCTTCAGGTCGAATGGAGTCCAGCCTGTGTCTGAGAGAGAATATACCTGTCCCCACTGCAATAACATGTAGTTCTCCATCATGAACATCATAAAGCAAACAGACCCCATCAGCCTTGCAGTTGGAACATTACTCATTCAATTCCTCCATGACTGCTTTAGTTTTAAATATTAAAATACTTTTTCCATTCTGCCAAAAGTAAGAAGACCTTATACCTTGCAGATGGAATCAGAGCTAATCAGTAGGTTCTTAATCCTGAAGCCTTTCCTCAGAGATACCTTTGTTTTCTTTATTCAATGATTAGACCCTGAGAAGTTCCCTTGGAAACAACTCCTGCTGGAATGAGCACAATTTTAGATATACAGATTCCAGCATGTTTACAATCAAGCTATAGGAATAATAAATTGACAGAACATTTTTTTTATTATTTAAAGCCAGCCTGCTTGATTTAACAAATTTCTGCAATAATCTTGAAAGTGCCAGTTAACTCTTTTCTGTCTTCAACCCATGACTTTTTTGATCTTCAGGGCTTTTTTTTAGGAAAAAAAAGGAATGGAATTTTTCTCATTCAGTTATGCTGCTGTCAGCTCCTAGCGCTGCTTAAAGTTTGGGATATGTTGAATAATCTTTATCTCTTTTGCTTTCTGACAGATTTGGTCTTCATTAGCATAGCGGGAAATCTTAAATGACTACATGTATGCATGTATTTTTAGAGCCAAAAAGATCACTGTAAAAATAAGTAGCATGAAGAAATAATTTCGATTAAATTATATACCTTGCCTCACAGCTCATGACATGTGGATCTTTTATATACAGCTAGCAACCATATATTGTGAATAAAAAACAAACAAATGAACAAAAACCTGAAAGGGACACACACACACACACACACACACACTTTGAAGATTATAGCCTGCTTTAAGTGGACTGTATTCTAACTCCATAAGACAACTTGTTCACCATTTTTTCCCCCCAAAAGTTGGCTTCAATTTCTTCCAGGTGTACTGCTTTTTCTCATTCAATACATCAGAATGCAGAGAGGTGCTGCCATAAGTATATTCCTCTGTATTTTTAGCAGGTGCTAGGTGAGAAAAGTATCAAAGAACAAAGAGAGTTGTTTTCTAAGCATTTAGATCTTTAGTACAAACTCTGCTTGGTTTCTGAAGTTAATGACAGGGATGAACCATATTGAATTTACCCAGCGACTCATTGATTCAGCTGATCCTAATAATTATCAGAGCTGGCATTCATTCCTTTTGTTCTTCATTAATTTAATTCAATTCCAGAACATACTCATATAGAAGTTCAATTTACCATTATGCTGTGCAAAGACTAATAAAATATAAAGCAAACAATAGACTCATTATGAAAGCAGTATGTTCAAAATACTAACCTAGCATTTTAAAACGCATAAAATCCACTAGGTTTAACAAATTTATGGCTGAAGAGTGGGATGATTTTTTTTCGTAAATTAGAAATGAGTGATTTTCTTTTATAGTGCAGTCATTTTAATACGCCTGAAAACAAGGGTCTAAATTAATTTCCTGAGTAATAATAACCAAAATTAATAATCAAAACTATGAAGATAAAAAACTATGTCGATGTTTGATAAAACATTCTCTATAAATGTTCATTTAACATATTTATTGTAAATGGGTTTAGAGGGTTATTCAAAACCAGCCTTATATGAAGACAGCAATGAGCAAAGCTTTATGTATTTTGCTTCAAAGGATATGCAGATGATGTCGTTTGCTCTCTGTTATAAATTGAAATGATGAATTAGAAAACCAGCTTCAGCAATTTAGCCAAAGATGTGATGCAAAAGTTAAAGGAAGACAAAATTCCAGATTCATTTTCAACCTTGCTTCTGGTGGACATTTCTTCATCATATTCTGAATTGGGGTGCTCACAAAGACCAGTTTTAATTATTAGAGATTATTCCCATCATAGTCAGTGTAGAGAGAAGATCCGCTAGACAGTAATTCAAAGAAGTAAACAAAGCTGGATGGTCAGAACTTATTTAATAAAACAGACTCTGTGGGCTTTAGAAGGAAAATTTTCTCTCCCTAAAATAAAACCTGACAAATAACTTGTTCCCTTTGGGCAAGATGTTTACATGCTCCTCATTCTGGACAATGTCCTATTTCATGCACTGTATACTGCTCTTTTTCTGTTATTTACCAAAAGTCCTCCAGGACATGACCATTAACAGTTGATGATGCAGTCATGGCTTCTGCTGGAGTCCTGTACTCCCTGTGGACAGTATGGTGCCAGTAAAAGTTAGGGGTGTTTCAATAATTGGTAAGAAATGGAAGAAATCTTAGTCCATAATCAAAAGGAATAATTCCATTTAAATTAATAAATTAGATATTATACAAGGAGTGCAGTGCATTACTGTGCATACTGCTGTTAAATTTATGACAATTTTGCTTATTCCTAACCGTAGTGTTATTATAAACTTGATGTCTTTTAAAACTTTTTTTTTTTTTTTTCCCTGAGAGTTTTTGTTTTTTTTTTTTTTTCAATTTTGGCTTTGTATGTAAGGTTAAAGACTAAGGTAAAATAATAAGTCCAAACAAATTTGATTTTTTACATCAGGTAAGGGGAAAAAAAATAGGGAAATAACATTTCCAAAATGGAAGTTTGTTTGTGTGAGTCAATTTCCTTTTCTTCATGAGTCATATGAGAATATTGAAGTAAAAACAATGTGAGTGGATGTTGTTACCAGGATGATTGTTTCAGTTTAGTGTAGTGAGGTTGTTAAGATGAATTCTATTCCACAGAGAGAAAGAAGTTGCAGACAAAAGTTTATCACAAAAATGTGTTAGTGACTACTATAGACATAAAAGACATATAAACCCGTAGCTCAATAATATCTTGCAAAAATTAAATAAATCTGTTGTGAAGGCACTCAAGATGCTTGTTAAACAACCTTTTAAAAAGTAGATAAATTACACTGAATGTTAACGTTTCGCGTTATTGCTATGGAATCAGGAGACTTAATTTTACTTTTACATTCCCCTAGAGTATGTTAAATCCACCAATACTGTCCTAACCTAGCATTTGTCATTTCCAAAGCTTTTCTTATACTGCTTTAGATAATTTATATGTACAGTGGAGTTTTCCAGGATGGTACTTTAATAAACCAGAGTATAAAATGTACCAGTACAATAGCATACGGACCTTGTGTTGCCACCATTCTAAAAACAATCTCCACACATTCTTAAAAACAGTGTATACACAATTAGACTAACTGAATATTTAGCTTTAAAATGGCATTTTAAAAAACTTTAAAAAAACATTTTTCCAATGCTTTCAATATCTTTGAATTGGCTTAGGCAATTTCTGAACTCAGAGCTTCTAAGCAAAATTGTACTGATAATACATATGTTCAGAGAGAAATTGCAGACACTACATGTATCTGAAATCATTGCAATTGTTGTTAGAAGCAGAAAATTTTTGTTTAAAGAAGAAAAGGAAAGACACCTTATTTCAACTGCAGCAATATCACATGGGGACAGTGTTAACAGAATAGTAGCCCCGAAATAATTTAGAAGGTATCTAATATATGTTCCATTATATTAAAAGAGTAACTTCTTTTAAAGAGTATTGACATTCTCAGAAATATTGTCATCTCCCCCTCACCACTCCCCAAGAAAAGAAAAAAAGGCTTTTTTTCATGCTGTTGTCTCATAGTATTAATTAATTTCCCAAAATATCATAGTATGTGAACAATAGAAAAACAGTGCATATCCAATTTAAAAAACAAATTTTACTTGGATTTCTATTAAAACTGTCTATTAAGACGGAAATCTTAGTTTCTCTGAGATGGATGTCCATTTGCTCATTGACATAAAGAGTCAATATTTCATCTTTTGACTGGTTATGAAAGATCAGAACTGATGATAATTTTAAAAATTGAAATCAGTTTTTTTAAAAAATCCAGCTGTGTAAATCACCTTGATGTTTGATTAGTGATTCTGTCATGCAGTTTCTTTCAATTAATGAATGAAATAATTTTCTAAAGATAATTTAACAGGCAAAATGCATGGTAGCTGCATAGTGACTCTCCAAAACAGGATGAACAAGAGATTTTTTTTTTTTCCTACCTTAATAAAAAGGGAAAACCTGCCCATCTATTTCTATATGACTCTAAAGTACAGATTCTAATTTTGGATCTGGCTAAAACTATGGTTCTTCCCAGTTTACACACTTTGCAAACAGTTAGTTTCAGTTCTTACTGGGATAAATTTGAGTAAAACACCTACTGACATATTGGAAAAAATACAGGGCTAAAATTAAGCACTCTAGAGAACTAACTCTGTATTCTAAGGTACTTTATCTGAAAAGTTTAAAAATTACAGATATGTTCAAGGGAATAGAAATTACTAAATCAAAATTGTATAACAATTTAGCTTCTGATGATTTACTTATCTATGTGAGAACTTAATATAGGAAAACAATTTCACCAGCTTGGTTTGTTTGTTTTTTTTTTTTTCTGTGTGAACATGATACAACACAATAATTGTTTGCATATGAGAAAGAAATTGGAACCAGCCATGACATTTTTCCATTTCTTTAATGCAGTTTTTTCCTTTTGCTTTGGAGTATTATATTCACATCCAGAACTGGATTAATTTAAAAATATTAGATATAGCTTCATAGAAATATGACTGAGGAGTGATATAAATCAGTGAATTTCTTCCACATTCTTTAAAGAAAGTGAAGACAGAAGAACTAGAGTAGAAATATGCCTGTGAGTTTTCTCCCTTTCTAAACCATTCTGTTTCACCTCACTGCATTCTTCCCATGTTTAACAAGAGGATTATATTTCTCCAGACACATGGTATGACGACAAACATTCTCAGTCCTTAACAAGCCCTTTATGGGGCCACTAATCCCACAGCATAATTTTACTCAAGATGTGGAAGGTTTATTTATGGTGAGTACATGATCTGTTGTGTGCTTTTTTTTCCTAGCAGTAAGACTCCTCTCACCTAAGTTTAATATTTACACCCACTGGCATATGAGCTGGCTTCTCTTTCTGAAAATTTCATGGTGTGACTGATATCCTCTTTATGCCAATGCGTTGAACATCAGATGAGTTGAGTTTTACGGAATTCCACTTCCATCTCTTGATTATCCAAGGGCTTTAGTTGCCAAACTCAAATGTAGATTTATAACATAGGCATCTAAATTACATGAATCCTTCTGTAAGGTTTCACAATTATGGTTATAACCTTTGGAAATGGTAAGCTGGCTCTACATAATATTTTCTTGTTATAAAACAAACACAAAAATTCATGTCAGCTTTTCAAAGCAGACAAGTACAAATCTGTAGTAGAAATATTATTTGTTTTTTAAACTGAGATGTACAGCTGGGGATAAAAACCCAAAGCTTTTGGGTGTACAAGGCTGTCTTTAGATCTCAGGGGTTTAATATACCAGTTGGTCTAATAAAATATATTGCTTCTATCTTGTTGTGTCTAAAGCAACACTACTGTTATTATTTTTCATGGTATTTAAGTTTTCTTGGGGTGGAATCACAGCATGCATTTCTTTAAGCTAGCTGCAGTGTGCAGAATAAGTATAGGGCTTTTTATTAAAATAGTGTTGTTTTGATTAATTTTGGCAGTTAGCATAAACTGTGCTTCACATGTAACACAAGTTTCCCTTTTTCAGTCTGTGCTTTCTTTGAAAGTGATGATTGTGGCTACAAGACAACTGGAAGCTTTCCTTTTATACTTTTCTATTCTCAATTCAGTGCAAACTAAACACAAAGAAAAATGAGTCCTCTTTGAAAACAAAGGTTTTGGTTTGAGAGCTGCAGTAAACAGAATAAATGTTTTATTAGAAAGTGGTGGGTTATGATGCTTCAGAGTAGAGGTGGTAAATTTATTTTAGGCTCCTATTTCCGTTCAGTACTTACACATATCTTCTAGAAGGACATTTTTAATGTTGCTATCAATAGTCTTGAATACCCAGGTGGATAAAGAACCTGAGGAGAGAGGTGATTTTTGTTTTCTTGTCGTATAGCTCTGCCAGGAAATGTTGTCTCTTCCATGCACATCCAAGAGAGAAGTGCAACTTGCTGCCAACGTCTGGTTCCTCCGCAGCTTTGAGCCTGGCACTAGAGCCTAAGCACCAGCTGCCTTAAGACATCTCATGCTGGACCTGTCCTAACATGCCACCCCCTCTGACTATTTGCATTTTCCCTGAAAGGTTCCTATCTTTGTATTTTGGAGTTGGTAATTGCCTCTCAGATTGTGGTTTGAGTGGCCCAAACCATCCTCTCTCAAAACCTCTTTGTCCAGCCTGCCCCGTGAAAGCGCAAACCAGCGACGCATTTTGGGTCTTGGTGTCACATCTACGACGTGCAGCAGCAGGAGATGCCTTTGAGGGCTCACTCTGTCCCCCCTCAAACACTGCCCTGGTTGTTCCTGCCCTCCAGCAAACCACCCATCTGCCCACCCCACCCTGGGCAACACTCAGGTAGTGGCAGCACACGAGCCAAGGCTTGGGAAGAAAGGCAGCACAAAATTTACCCCGAGATGGAGGCAGCAGGGACCACTGCTCCTGCGGGGCCAAAGCGAGCACCTTCCCAGCTGGCCACAGCCTCCAGCCCAGCAGCCACCCCTCCACGCAGTGGCAGAGCATTGCTGAAGTCCTGTTTTGAATTTTCAGGTGTTTTGTTCCTTCAAAACAATTCCATCAGTTTTTCGAAATTTTTGAGCTGGCGTTCAGAATTCAGAAAGTCACTCATGAATAAATAGGCAAAGGGCAAAAAATGCATTG
Source organism: Melanocharis versteri (assembly GCA_013397845.1). NCBI lineage: Eukaryota > Metazoa > Chordata > Aves > Passeriformes > Melanocharitidae > Melanocharis > Melanocharis versteri. The sequence goes on along the minus strand of VZTG01005259.1, from coordinate 864,872 downwards.
TGATAAGCTCATTTGAATAGAAATAGGCTCATTCCTTTGTGTGGGTTGCATATGCTTTTTATTTTTTTTTAATTTAATATCTAGATTTTTATGAGTAAATTCAGTTTTCTGAGGAGCTACTCTGACACCACGAGGAAAAAAGAAAAATTAAGGCTAGATGAACTGTTTCTCATTTTCATACAGCTAGCACTATCTAGACTTTTTGCTTACATTCGAGCAGTGACAGTTTATTAGGACAAATGGGAGGGCAGGAACAGAGATTTAGGAAGAAAAGACACTTGAAAATGTGGATAATGTGACATTTAGTGGAGATTATGTCATCACAACAGGAAAAGCCTTTTTTTTTTTTCCTATTCTCATGCACAAATGAAAAGCTGTACACTTAATAGGAAATAGTCCTGTGCAGCTATTTCTCTTACTAAGAGAGGCTCCAAAGACTGAAGAAAAATGCTTGAAAGATCTAGTCTGGCTTTTGAAAAGTCAAGGACATTTCAAAATGCTTTTGCATGTGTTCTGTAATGTCTTATTCTAATATATTATAAATGGTAGTTGGCAGATTACATCTAGTATTTTCAAAAGCTAATGTCTGTGCTGTTCTGCTCTAGGTGTCTTCTTGTCTATGTGGTTCAAAAACATCTTTGTGATCTGTCACAGTAGTTTTGATATGCACATAAAGCTGAGAGAACAAGGATTTATAAACTCCACTCAGAAAGACATACAGGTAAAAGTATGGGGTGGACAGAAAACATAAAGCACTGAAGATATCTTAGTTTAGACTATAATATATATAAATTGGAATAAAATATTATAAATACAAGTTCAGGGTCCTGTCATTACTTAGTAGTTCTGTAGGACACATGATAAATGTCAGTGTTGGTTTTCTATGATCTGTCCTTTCAAAACAGAAGTTCTTAAAATGTTACTTAATTAAAAAAGAAAACTAACCCAAACAATATAAATTATGGAGAGGGTGGGTCTTACAAGCCAAATTAAAAGACTTTCATGACTTGAAAGTTTTCTTTCCATTTTTGAATGTATGGCAAAGTCACTGCTCTAAGAAAACATGACAGCTGATCTGGTTCCCTTATTAAACTGAGTGCTTCAGAGTATCAAAGGGCAGAAAACTTGCATTAACTTGATTAAAAATACTATACAGAGTCAACAGAAAAATGATGAATTTACTTCTGGTATTTTAAAAGGATTTTGTGGGCAGAAATGAGAGGATTTTTAAATAAATAAATTGTTGCAGAATGAATAACTACGTGTGTGGAAGATCCTTATAGTTCCTGCTCATGTCTATTATGGAAGAGTAAATAAAATTAGTAGAGTAAGAAATGAAATTCTGATTCAAAAACTGAATTGGAGGTGATCTTAATTCTTGTTTGTTTATTGCAATTGGTAACATCTAGTTAAAATAACTGAACTACTGTTAAATTTTCAAGATGCGGATTGTATCTTCAACATGCATAGAAAAAGCGTATTTACTTTTCCTAGAGGCCTTTCAGCATTATCAGCCAGTTAGGATGGAAAAAAAAAAAATTGTTTGCAATTTCAGCCGTTAATAGAGAAGCTAAGCCAGGGCTAAACCTGTACTCTGTGAAAGATTTTGAGAAAAGAAAAAAATCGTTTGCACTGCATTTGTGGGCTGTTATGTTAAAAATTTGAAAGAGGGTGAAAAGTGTACTCATCTACAGCTAAGAGACATTTGGTGATTTTTTACCTATTCAAATAAAAACAATAGTCATGTGACTATTAAAATCAGTTTTAACTCTAGTACTTTTAATTATCAATATTTAAGTGTTTTAATTAAACACATACACACACCCATTCATAAAATTTGAATGGAGTTTGATAACTACCAGTCAACAGAAAGAGGAGGAGAGGAGAGGAGAGGAACACACCGGTTGCTTTTGTGTTTGTTTGTTTTGTGAGGAGAAAAAACAAACATAGTTTTAAAAGTGCTTAGCTGTATTTGACCTTTCCCGAATTTTGAGTAAGCATCTTTGAATAAATATATGGGACTTTCTGCTCTGGAAGGAAAANGGAGAGGAGAGGAGAGGAGAGGAGAGGAACACACCGGTTGCTTTTGTGTTTGTTTGTTTTGTGAGGAGAAAAAACAAACATAGTTTTAAAAGTGCTTAGCTGTATTTGACCTTTCCCGAATTTTGAGTAAGCATCTTTGAATAAATATATGGGACTTTCTGCTCTGGAAGGAAAATACACTTTTAACAAGAGAAAGATGATTTAAAAATCTTACTATATTTTTAGGAAGCTCTTCAATAAGATAAGAGGCAGACTTTTAATCTAAATAAGATGACAGTTTTGCTGGGTGCAGGAGAAGAGTAGCTGCGAATTGAAACCAAGAGAGTAGAATAGCTGTGGATAGAGCATTTGTTTCAGACAAACATATATTTCTTTCTACCGTGCAATGGGAGCCGGGGAAGACTGCAACAACACACCCTTAAAGATTTGGGATATATGGGAGAAAATGAGATTTGGGATGTATGGGAGAAAATGAATATGCAAATATGGCAGGAGTAAGAGGCTTCCACCAGTAGAGATGGGAAAAATACACATAGAGAAGAAAGTGATTTTTTTTTTATTTTTTTTCTTTAAGGAAGCCCAATGTAAATGCAACTGTGATTTTCCCTACTGTGGGAATCTGTACCACTTTTTACAAGGTAGTATTGACACTAAAGGCTGGTGAGGTAGTCAGAAGTTCTGAATATATTTAAGTGAGTACAGTTGTATCTGTCATCATGAATATCTTCTATAATCACAGCTTTTAAAACCTGCTGTTGGCTTCAACAGTCCATGGTACAATGGAGCTCTTCAGAACTACAATAGTTGTTGACATTCCATTAAAGAAAACAATATAAGTGGAATGAATATCCTTAGATTTCTTTTTACTCTGTACAACTGATCTATAAAAAGAAATAGCAGAGGGAGAGAAAAACAAGACAAACCACTGTGAAAAGTAATTAAAGGTATGAATACTTGGGGAGGGTAAAATACCACTACAGCTATAGTAGACAGTATTTGGCACTCTTTAAACTATTGAATGGATTTTTAAAATTGAATATTGCTATATCATTAGGATTGTCAGAGCTATCACACCAAATTTTATTTCTAATTTCTGTTAAAAAATAAGGTTATGTAAGACTTTTAATTTACAATTTTTGTACTAGCAAGCTGTATAACAACTGTTATACAAGATTTGTTCAGTTTAAGCTATGAGTAGTTAGATTCTAACTGCTGAGAAGTTCAAATGTTAAATTTTTGCATTATATATTTCTATATATATTAGCTGGTTATGAATTTACCCTACCTGAATCTCATTGAAATGATGCTTTCATGAAAGTTTGCTGCCCAAGTTTGTATAGAATGATACAGTGAAAACATCAGCCAAAAGCACAGCTAGACATCATTTACTTGTTTAAAAAATCATGATTTCCCTCTCCCTCTCCAAAGGGTAGTTTTCCAAATCCTTTTAGAATTTATATTAAATCTGTTGAAGAGCTTTGCCTTTACCTGTCAGCTTTGCCTTTACCTGTCATCATGAAATACTTCGACTGCAGCATGCAGCCTTTTCCTGTTTGAAAACCTTTATAACTGTTGTGCTCATTCTAAGGAACATAGAAAGTGAGAGGCTCCAAATTGCCTTTGAAGGTGTTACTGTGTAATCCACTGCAAGATGTTCCTTTACTTGCTTGTTGTTTTTATTCTAGAAATGGCATTATAGCAAAGTAAACAACACTGTCAAATATATAAACCTATTTTCTCCCTCCCTAAGGTTACATTAGCTACCTTTACAGACATTTGAGAGATATCTCTTTATCTTATGCACAAATGCTAAACAATATTGAGATATAAATGCATGAAGAATATTAGAATAGGCTTTTAAAAGGCAAAATTAATGTTTAATATGGCTTTATTATACAAATAATCCGTTGCAGCCAGTAAGCCCTCCTCCTTCTGCACTGAGTTAAAGCAGAACACCTTAGCTAGGAAAAATTAGAAATACTTTTAATTTTTTCTGCTAAATTTAAGGTGGGACTTTTTCATCCACATACCAAATTGTTTTTAAATAACCTTGATTGTCCTTTGAGACTTGATCCACATTTCTGGTACTTCACCAAGCATTGTTAAACAGGTTAGAGTGCAAGCTGTAAATATTGAAATTGTGAGTCTGAAGCAGCTTGACAACTCGACAAGCATTTAGAATTCTTCTAATCTTTTTTTCATATGTCATCTGTAAGAAAGTGAATGCTTACATTATAAATCAAGCTTTTAAAAATTGCTTGCTATTCCCTTGTTTTCTTTCTGGAAGATTTATCTCTGCCTCTACCAGGAAAAAATTAACTAAAACTATTTAGAATATCTTTTTTTCCAGAGTCATGAGCCAAGTCTTAATCGTCAATGAAATACAAATGCAGAATTAAATGAAAAAGAAATATAATTGAGAACTTAAACTGTGTGGAAGTGAAGAAATTTGGGGAAGGAAATGTTAGAGAAGGCACATATTGCAGCAAATGAGGCTCAAAAACTCTTAGTAGTACTAGTGGCAATTAACTATTAGGATGAGCTGCCTGGAAGATTACAATGTTCACAAAGTCTTTTTTTCTGAATGACATAATTTTGTTACTTGCCTAGTAGTTCCATCAAATGTTTTTTTTTGTGACACTGCTGAGGTCGGTGGAATGTCACCCCTGTCTGGCAGTCATTCTTGAAAAACAGGCTTCCCAACAAAATAAATAAAAACACATTCTAAACAGCTACTGCAATACTGCACAACAAGAGCAGTCATAGGCAGGATCTTTCTGTGTGTGTCCAGACAGCTGCAGGTTTGGAGATATTTAAAAAAAAATACTTTAGTTTCACTACCAATACATTCAAATACTCAGAATTCAAAATCTCTCTTAATCTCTCACTCATCTGGACTAGATCCATGATAAGAGGGACAAAAAGACACTAAATTCCTGTTTATAAATTAACAGGCATATCTCATTGTGATTCCTGTGTGACAATGGCTACATCACAGAAATTGCCATTACAGTCAGCAATAATCGGCACCCTCTTTGTTAATCTCAGAGAAGATGAGACTTGAATAGTTTTGGAGGCTGCATTACCAGCCTCACTATTAGGCAGAGTCCCAAAAATACACTAGAGTACAGGGAGGATGAAGAAACCTCTCTGCCCTGGTCTGTAGATAAAAAATTTGGTTCATGATATCATGACTGTTTGCTACTCAGGATAAACAACTTCATTTGAAATTAAATGGTCTCTGCCTTGTTTCTAGACATCTTTCAATAGTTTGCATGCAGCTAATATAGAAATGGAAAAAATAACTCTTGAATGACAAATTAAGATGTTTACTGAAGTGTTGCCTAGATTCAAATTGTTGGGGTTTTTTTCACACAGAAAAGAAGAAAACTGGATTACCTCGGTTAGAATTTAATTTAAGTGTATTGATCCCTACTTAAGGGGATACCCAAATTACTCCTAGATGGTGGTCTGCCTGGGGATCAGCCAGAGCCAGGCTAAACTGCAAACATTTACGTGGAAGGACTGTGATGTATTCTGTACAGTGCACAGAATGTGCTTGTGCACAGTGCTTGTGCGGTGTGTCAGCTTTAATATTTGTTTAACCATGTTTTTGACAGTTAGACTTGATGAACTTAAGGGTCTTTTCCAGCCTAAATGATTCTATGATACCATGATCCTATGAAAATAGCTGTGGTATTCTCTTATGTCACGACAAGATCCCTTCAGCCCAGGTGTAATTTGCAGCCACATAGTTCAGCAGCTGACAGTAGGTATCAGTATTAGTGTGTGCACCAATTCTTGACAATGGCCTGAAAATAGGGTGTTTATTTGCTCTTTGCATTTGAAACTCATCATTGCTCTATCAGGATCTCAGACTCCACTCGGTATTCTCTGGAGGTGTAACTTCAAATAATATTTTTGAGTTTTAAATTTAAGTTGGAGACAGTTATCGAGACCAGTGTGATTATATATATATTTAATGGTGTTAAACTCATTAAATTGTAAGTCTTTTTGCTTAAAACATAGATAATTGTTTTGAAATAGCAATTCGTAGTGTAAAAATTAGTATTTGCACTCAGAAAGGCAGTACTACTTCAAAACAAACAAACAGAACCCCACAAGCTAACAGGAGAAATTAGTGATAGCCTGTTCTGCCCATCCCAAAATGTGAAAGGAGAGCAGAACACTTGCACTCTGCTGTCAGTGTCCGGCCCAAATTTCAAGCCATTGCCTTTAAGTTCATGGCTACATTGCACTTCTAAAGCTCCTATCTCATCAAAACTGCTGCAAATTAAACGCTGAACTTTTCTCTGAAAGCCATGGCAGACATCGGAATTTTCCATAAAGGTCAGCTGAAATTTTCCTGTGCTCCTACCAGTCTCTCTCCCTGCTGGATCTCAGGCTGCTCACAGCCCTGTTCCTTGAAGGTGAGCTGTGCAGAATGCTTTCCAGCAGCACTCACTTGGTAATTGTTTTTCTGTCTAAAGTTTCCAGTGCTTCTAAACTAGGCAACATGTCAAACTGGCACTGAAATCTGCACAATACACTGTTGCCTGTGACTGTCAAACCTCCCGGCGTGGTGTTGGCAGGTAAGAGCTGCTCATTTCTAGCTAATCTAGATTTTTCTAGTAAATTGCAGGCTGTTACAAAGACAGGTCGGATGTGGCGGTGCTGGGACCAATCCTTAGCTTCGTACTCAGTAAAATGCAGAAAATGTCCTTGAACACATTTTCCGATTTCTTTATTACAAATAGAGCCTTGCAACACTTTGTGTGCTTGCCTTCCCAGTCACAAACTCTTCTGATCACTTCCTGAGGGAGAGAAAAGTCTTCGGATTCTATAATTGCAGCTTGGTTCATAATTTTATTATGTGCCAAACAGCATTTTGACATCAAAGTAGTGCATCACTCGCCCTGAATGATTTATAGAAGTACTATTTTTTTTTTTTTAAGGTAAACTAGGTATTTAAAAAATAAAATGTTTTGAATTATACTGCTCTGAGTTTCATAATTGCACATAGAAAAGGACACCTGTGAAATATGTAGAGCTACAGGATAGGTAGATGCAACTTTATTTACCCAGTAGGTGTTGTCTGGATAAGAGGCTGGGCTACAGTTTCTTCGTGGATCATCATCATTCATGGAAAACTTTCATTAGCCCCTCACTGACCCTCAGACCATTCCAAGAATTACATTCCCTTCCCCTCACACGGCAGTGAAAAGGTGGGTCAAATGGGATGGTCATTCTGCTTCCTCAGGAGGTCAAGGCTTAGTGTTAGAAGATGCCTCTCTGCCCTTAGTGCTGCTTTGTAAAAAAAATCATACCCGTGGACCAGGACTAAGCTGTCTTTAAACTCTGACTTTTCTTCACGTGAACGTTTCCTCTCTGACGCTTGCTTATTGAGGAGCTAGATACCTTATGAAGTGAAACACAGGCACGAGATTCATAGAACCATGTGTGTATACATTGGTACACATAGGATACAAGGAAGCAAGAATAATAATAGGTTGTTCAGACCTGAAACATCATTCCTATGAACCCAATTTTTCCCCTAATTTTGACCAAAACTGAAGACTACATCTTTCCTGGTCATCTCTGGTGCTAGTCATGGTACATCAGGCTTTTGGTTATCATTTCTAATTGTCAACAATTCTCACCTTTAACATACTAACTGTAAATATCCAGTTCATTCCAGTGACTCCCTTCACTACAACACTGCTGTCGTGTTTAGACTGACCTCCCAGAAAAACAAGAATTATGAAAATAAAATTGTTTCACTCCATTCTCTTATGATTTCAGTGAAATAAATTTGCATGAATCAGATTAGAACTGTGCTCACCTGAAGGACCAAAACACAATCAAACTGGAGTAGCACTCTCCATGGCCATGAAAAAGGGACTGATCTTTCTAAATTTGCTTCTCAATACCGAAGTAAATAAATAAACTTTTTAAAACATGGATGGAGCTGATTAATAAAATAAAAAAAAACCTCAAACAAAAAACCAAAACCAACCAAACAAAAAAACCACAACAAACAAACAAATCACTTTGGAAAGAGACTGTGCAGCAAAATAGCCTTAGAATGGCAGTCCTATTATTTCAAAACAGCTTATCTTTTAACCATTCACAAGTTTCCAGTTCTTTACCAAAAAAAAAAAAAAAAAAAAAAATTTAAAGAAGCAAAAAAAATAGATTGAAAGAGGAAGAAAAAAAAATACATGAAATTTGGGTAAATACATTTTCTTCAACACTTCTGTTCCTTAAAGGATAAATATTTCTATTTCTAGTCCCTATGCAAACATTTTAATAAATGTCATTAACTGTGGAAATATGAAGCAGAAGCAACTGCTTAGAGGTAGGAGGGGTATTTCCTCTGCATTTGGCATTTAAAACGGGTCTCAGATTGGCAAAAGCTTTTCTAGTATGATAGGCTGCAGCTGATACTGAGATATTATCTATTGCTGAAATTGTTTCTAAAAATAATCATTATCACAGAAATTCCAAGAAAGTTTGTTGGGTTTTTTGTTCAGGGATTTTTTGTTTGGTTGGTTTTGGGTTTGGTTTGTTCTTTTTTAAAAAAATCTCTTTGAATTTGAGCTAGTACTTTTATTGGAAAACTATGCACAATGTTTTCCCAGCAGTTTCTTTTCTAATTTCCTTCTTTGAGATATACATGTTAAAGTAATAATGACAGGGGCCAACAGAGAGGGAAAAAAGGAGCATGAATTTGTGTATAATCTTAGCTGTATTCTCAAAGAAGAGAAATTTATACTGGCAAATATAGGATGGCATTAAAGTCCTCTTTGACAGAAGCTTCCTCCATGTTACTGTTTCACAGGACCTGAGAAATGATGGTTCTTTCTTCATAGTGAGAGATGGAGGTCAGCAGAGTATTTCCTCTTTGAAAAGAATATCTTGAAAGATACTGCCTCTCAGATGAATGTACGTTAGTATCATACTTTATGGAAGAAAAGTCAATTTTAGGCAGTAGGGCTGTGGTTTGGCAAGTCAAACCTCACTGACACGACTGATTGTTTCCTGGTAAACATTGAAATTACTACCCAGTATGTGTCAGAATTATGTTTCAAAGCATGATGATCCCTAGACCTAATTGTGATTTTTGATCAGGTTTATCTGTAAGAAGGGAGAAAAAATTCTCAAAATTGCTTTTTTATATTGATATCCATGCTAAAATTGCCAGCTTCCTTCATGAGGCATTTCTGTCCATCAGAAACGCCATTCTCTGATAAACTTCCCTTAGAAAAATATATTATTCATGCAAAGGAGTCATTAAAGCTTTGTATTGATGTGAGACTGTTTAGTTGGCACTGGAACTGACTTAGGTTTGCATCTATCAGTTACTTCCAGCATATCTTGATCCTCTCTGGGGAAATCCATCTGTGATCCAACTGACTGGAAGTCCCTGTTATCACAGAGTCTGCTGCCAAGGGCTGACATCACCTTGGGCTGTTACTGAATTTTAGTGTTTGGCTAACTTTTAATGGTGCATGGTATTTCTATTTATTGTGTGCTTTCTATATTCATCTTTTTTACATTCCTCATTTTTCCTCTTGTCGTCCAGTTTCGTCTCTGAGTTAAATCAGAACCAAAGGATACATTTAGATTTATTGAAATGAAAACATGGATATGTGTTCTCATTTTGAAATGGTAGGAGTGCATAAAGTAGTGAAAGAAGAAATTCAACAAAACTAGCCCAATTTTTGCTTTTAAATAAATAATTTATGGGATAAAAATGGATAATCTCAATACTGAACGTCTTTATTAAATTAGTGCTTTCCAGAAGAGTACGTGTGACATGACTTACAGACCCAATATATTTTTTTACAAACCCAAATATATAATTATTACTAAGATACTAATTTAGTAACGCCAAAAACTTCTTGAAGATTTTGTTTTATTTTTGTAAAGTTTTTCTGGCATATTCATCACTCTAACTTAATAGTGTTTCAAGGAATGTAATTTATTTTTTAACCTTTTATGACCACATTTATCACTTTCTTAATAGACAGATATCCTGATTGCTATGTTTGAAGCATAGTTAAGAATATCTGAGTAATTGTGAATATTTTGAATTAAAATAAAAAAAAAAAAGAAAAAAGAAAAAAATCTTGTGTTGCAGTAGTAACTAAATAAGGAGTGATTTTCTTAAAACTGATACTACTGACCAGGGGTACTGCTCTTAGAGCTATAAACAAATAGCATATACAAGTAGTATTGGATTAAATGTATGTGAAACAAGATGAATAATCAGCTTTCCTTCTTGTTCTTTCTCTCTCCCTGAACACCCAAATAATTTCAAAAAGCAGAATTGCAACACTAATTTCCCAATAGATAGCAGACTTAGTGAACAAAACATAGATTTGTAGCCTAAGACATGAATTTTTCATTGAAGTAATAAGAGAGTAGTTACTGTGTGTATTTATGTTTTCTCTTAGACAAATGAAGTAGCTACTGAATTCTGCATTGAAGGCAAATGCTGAGAAATTTAAATAGGGCACATATTCATACAGAATATGTTTGTTATTGGTTGCATATATCATTTAATATTTAAAAGCCCTTTTATCATGTAGTGTAGCTCATGGAAATAAGCCTTCTTATTATTTTTAGTCTTGGGAAATAGTTTTCAGTTAGAGGATCCTGGGATTTAATTACAGAACTTTTCAGAAGCTCTTCTTAAAGGTACTAATTCTACTCTGAATGAATCCATATCTCAACATTTGGCCTATTGTAGCTACATAAGGGGAAATGAAAGAACTGAATGTCATGACCATGACATTTCCGAAGAATACCTTTCAGTCTTCTCTTACTTGGAGTCCAGGGAATTTTTCCACTGCTGACTGTAATAACAGTCTTTTTCCAAACTCTATTTCAATTTTTTTTACAGTTGAATGTACCTTTTAAGCCTCCACAAGATCTTGCAGGAAGGAATTCAACTCTTTTAATCAAGCATTGTGTGAAAAACAGTACTTTTTGCTTGGTTTGAAACTTTGTTCTGTTAGTAGTTAGTCACTGATTCTATTCTAAGTTACATTGCTGAAAACCAAGAACAAAGCTTCTTTAACAGTTTTAACACATAGGCTTCAAAGAGATGCAGTTGTTATGCTATTGAATATTCCGGTTCTCAAATCTAAAAGTATATGATTTCAAATCCTCCAACTAAATGGTAATACAAAGGATGCTCAAACCAGTGAAAATACTTCATAATTCTCAGAGTTACAAACCCGCTCTCAAAAATTCTGCACTCTGGGATTATAAATTGCTCAAGAAGGATGTAAAGTCAGACTTTGTCTGCTTTGGAGTTCTTAAATCTGTCAGTATTTATTCCCAGCTTTACTTAGAGTGTTTATTTCTTTTACAGCCCCAGAAGTTCAAGCATACAGATAAAGTAGTAATCAATTTAAAATACCATATGTGTAAGACAGTCGCCCGGATATACTCCTGAAGTCTGAAGTTGAAGACCCTCAGGAGAAATAAATTTCACAGAAGCACAGACAAACACACATAATATCCGTGGTGTAACAATATCAGTACGTAGCTTTGTCTCACCTGTTTACAGCCACTGGGCCAGAAAGCCACCAGTGATTAATCTGAGCTGGTCATCTGGGCTCTTGCCACAATCAGTGATGGGCTGATTCACACAGACATGTCTGTTTCTCGCTTACTTCAGTTAGGACAGACTGAATTCCTCTCCCATGGCTGTGGTTAGTGAGATTATGTCTGTTCAGGGTCAGCAGAAACCACCAGTCATTAGAACTGATGGCAGCTCAACTGTTATAAATGAGATAAAGAGCAGACTCGTGGCTGATGTGTTCAGGTGCTCTTCAGCTTTCTACTACTGTTTTTCATTCTGACATTTACCTTATGTGTACCTTCATTTTCCTTTGGAAAGAGGACACAATTTTACTTTCCTTTTTTTGCTTTTCAGACAATGTATCTCTTTAGATTGTCCTTTTCTATTTTACCCCGTGTTGAGGTGTCTTGAAAGTTCTGCAACACAAATACTAAGTGCCAGTGTTCTCTCTCAGATATGCCGGATTTAAGATACATCATCTTTTTCAAAAATCGTCACTTTTTCATCTAACCCTTTTTCCTTGTTACCCCCAATCCAGAAATTAGTAGGACAGCAAACTAAATACCAAGTTACTCATAGCAAATTATTCAGGAACCTGAATATCCAAATCCACAAAATAAGCTTCCAATTGCTCGCATGAAAGGATTTCACATTATTTATCATCAAAAGAAGAAAAAATGAAGCACCTTTTTTTTTTTAAATTTAGTAAAAAATACCAATGCATCGTCGTCATTAAGCAAGGCAAAAGAGGTCCAGCATGTGGTAAAACTAGAATAAGTTTTTCTATTTGATCAGATATTTCCACTCTACCCTTACTCTCATCCTTGAATCTATACCAGTGTAAAATAATTATAGTAAAACCCTGGAGAGATGTAGGCCATGCACTTCTCATGTAGAGGTGCCACAGCACACAGGAATTAAAACTTGATCACATAATTGCAAAGATCTTGTCATATAAAATGACTACTCAGAAAGAACATGTTAGGCCAGGATTTGAAACTGATCAACAATTTCCTGTGCCGCTGTTTTACAGCACAATTAGGATGAGGAGAATGCTAATAAGAAATAGTCCCATCTGGTAATAGGTATTTTAACCTCATTAAACACTCAGTGAATAGAGTTTGGCTTATGTCTGAAAATTAAACACTGATGCCTATAAAATATGCTACTTGATGCAACTAATATTGGAGAATTTCTGTAATGGAAGCATTAAATCTGTTCTAAATAAATGTAGAGGCAATATTAAGAATTTCAAGGATTAAAAATCCAACATATTTTACTTTTTGACACTCCTAATAAATTTCTTATATTAGTTTTCCTGCTGAATTAATATGGCTGGGACGAGAGAATTGATATTTTCTCAGCAGTTTGAATTGAATATGTTTTCGGACTGTAACATCATATCTCTCAGTGTTTTCTGGCTACAAAATTGTAAACAGTACCAAAACATGCAGACTTTTCAGAAGCTCAGCGGGTTTAAAAATCAAAGGTGGTGTTAAGAATGGTGCTCAAGTCTGTCTCTCTCTTCACTGTTTTCCTTTGGTGTGCTTAGTTGCATGGGATGGAATATTTGATCCATAAAGAAGGTGATGGAGGAGTGGTTTTGAAGATTTGATGGGAGTAGAAAATCAAGTATCTATGAAGGTTTCAAAGTGTCTTCCTTGTGAATCTTTACATTTACCTTTGTCAGTCTTAAAGGTATTTAGAGTTTACCACTATGTCCTTTTATTTAAATTAGTTCATCCTCTTTTATAACAACTGCATGACATGTAAAAACTTTGATTTTTCAGTCAAATGATATAATAGAATTTAGTAGACTAAAGATAGTTGACAAAGAGGGTGAATTTTAGTCATTACTCCTTAATAGTTATCTGATGACCATGGTATGAGCACAAAAAACTTAACTTTTTTCATTTATCATTGGTTTCTGTGGTTAACCGCTGATCTCCTACTTCATATTTCCATCTGCTGTCTTCTGTAAATCTACCCTCTGAAACACTAAACAGTGAAGGTCTTTTAGTGGGTTCTATAAAATTGCAAAAACTGAGTTCAGATACTGGGATGAGTGTTTAAGAGTGTCATCCTTATAAGGAAAGGACTGTCTTACAGGTTTTTAACAACAGTTAATAACTTGCTGAATTCTGTTGAACTCTTATATGCTGAAATCAGCTTACCTGTATACTTTCCTTTCACTCACTAAAGCATAAAACATTGCCAGGAAAAACGAGTTTTGAGGTGTCTTCTTAGGTGCCTCCATGTAAATCTATTTCGAAACAAAGTGGATATCATCAGCTGGTTTCCCTGACACAAAATATTTAGCTTAGGTGCTCCTAACTTGTAAAGCAATAACACACCACCAGCAGAATCCCACATAACTCCTCACTGGCTCGCCACACAAGATTCCTTCTGGGTTTTTATGCAGCATCTTTTTAAACTCACCGTGCCCTTTAACATGCAGCAGCCTTCAGCTCCTTGCAATCCAACATAAGCAGTCCAGATTTCCAGACTCTCATCTCTGCTTGTATAGATCCTGATGTGCGATCAATAAGATTTCTTAAGGATCTAGCTCATATTAAAAGGAATAGAAAAGATCTCTTCCCAGTGCTTTTTACTGTTGAAGTGGGTAGGAGGAGCATCTTCTGGCTGAGCTGCAAAGTGTTGAGTGAAGAATAAGTTTTCAGAATGTAAGAGCCTTTTTAGAGTTTGAATTATGTCAAGATGCCACTCTTTCTCAGATAATTTTACAGAAGTGCAGAAGAATTTTGGGGTTGAAAGTCATTCTCTAGTGTGAAATACAATAAAATGAGATTTGAGGGATACTATTATTCTGTTCAATGTACAATATATTTAATATTCTTAAGCTCCTATGCTACATTTCTCATTGATTATTCAAATGAAATTATGATATTATTTTAAGTAGAAGCCAAATGAATTATTTCCATTATGATAGTACTATCTTAAATATAGTTTAAATATTTTTCCTAACAGTTGATTTATCATTATGATTATGGCTTATGTCCTTGTTAAGCTATAAAAGAAAGCTGAAATTTTCAGGTGACTGAAAATAGGATCAAATCAGTAACTCCAAGTGGAACCGTATGTGAATTTCAGAGATATTCAGTGAATCCAATATATTGGGCAGCAGCAAAGTTATATGGATCCATTGTAATGCATGCTCAAGAGCATGAGCTATATTGTCATTTCAAGATGGGAGTTGTGACTCTTTTTTGAAGACACCATCTACAGAAAACAGGCTATTTTTCATAGAGATCAGTATATCCATTCCTGCTCTCACTGAGCATGCAGTCTCCAGTAGGGGTCTGTAATGGGTGTGATGGCTTGAGAAATAACAGCAATAGGTCCCAGAGAGTCATAAAACAATCACCTCTCCTGCTTATTTCTAAACTGTTCCCATGCCCTCCTGAAACATTACATTAAGTCATTGGTAGTCATGCTTGAATTTGCCAAGTGAAATAATTTCTACTGCAGCAAAGAAATTTTCCATAAACATTATAGAATTGTTTAGCAGCAAATTTTCTAATGGTAGTTTTCAAATGGTTCATCTGTTTTCCCCTTGTGTGTTCATTTGTCCTTACTCTTCCTTTCCTCTTTATCTTCCTCACTTAACTCCCACGCACTGAGAAAGTCCAGTCTGCAGCACCTCTCACTGAGGCTGATGACTGTTCCAAATCCTTCAGTAGAACTTTCTCTCTTTATGCTTTTTCATGCTGATGATAACACTCAGAAGGGTGTGAAAAGGACACTGGACATTGTTTCTCCAGTTCTGCAACTCTACATCTTCTCATAAATGCATTCCCATGGTGGGTCAAAGGGGTTCAGATGGGGCAGCACCCTTTCACCTACTGCATCTTCCAAAAAAGAAAACTCCCTAGTAAATGTTGTGGTGTTTTTACTGACAATGATAAGAAATTTCAGGACCAGTGTTTTAGGTGTGTTGCTGCACGTTTTGGATCATAACATTAAATTGTAGCTGCTTCTCAAATGGATGTGACAGCACAGCTGTACTTCTTTTCTTACAAAATAAAACTCAGAAATTTGACTTTAAAAAATGGGCTTACCAGTTAAAGTGAGACATGACTCACTGGAGCAAGCCCAAGGAAGGGCCACAAAAATTAAGGATCTTTAGCATCTGACAAATGAGGAGAGGCTGAGAGAGCTTGGACCACTCAGCCTGGAGAAGAGAGGGCTCAGGGGGGACTTACACATGCACATAAATACCTGACTGAGCAGTAAAGAGAACAGACTTTTCCAGTGGTGCCCAGAGACAGATGAGAGATAATAGACACAAACTGAAACACAGGAAATTCCACTTATATATTATAAAAGAAAAAAAACAGTGTTCACTATGAGGGTGGTCACACACAAGAATAGGTTTCCCAGAGATGTTGTGGAGTCTCCATCCTTGGCGATATTCAAAACTCAGCTTGAGCAACCTGCTGTCATGGACCCTGCTCTAAGCAGAGGCTTGGACCAGGCAATCGCCAGAGGTGCCTGCCAGGCTCACTCAGTCTCTGTATCTTTGAAAATATCTCAGTGAACAAAACATGGTAACATGAACAGATGTGGATTAGAAGTATGAATGCCTTTGTTGAACATTGTTCTGTACCATGCTTCTTGCCTCATCCATTTCATTTATTTACTGGGAGGCTGCTGAGGTCATTGCAAGTAAATACAAAAGGAAGTAGATAAAGCACAAGAGTTCTGAGTTTAGGTTATGCCTGAAAGTTTTATATTCCTTTTTTACTTGGTGAATTCTTTACTGGCATTAGTAGCCATACACAGGACAAATAGGATTTCAATGTCATAACAAAAAATAGATATCTGACAGTTGCATTCAGAATATGTCAAGTTAAACTTGGCTGTCAATATAATAGCTTCCTGAATTTTGGTGATGCCAGTTGGAAAAAGATAAAGTTATGTCAGTGGTGGCTTTTTGAAGCTTCATTGGAATTATCAATCAGCTGAAATGTCTATTGACTGAAGCACCTTTAATTGTGACAATTATTTAGTGAGCTGATGCACAGAAAGGAAGTACGTGCCTGAAAAAATGTACAGAGATGAGGTTTAATTATTGCCTGATAGATGCTGACAATCTCTTTTTGCTGCACCATTCTTGTGACAGCTTCGTTGGCCAGCTCGTGAGTAAGCAGCTGCTTGTGTGGAAGCCAATGTTCGGCACACTCACACTGGGCACTCGCTCTTTGGAACCAGCTTCCAAACTAACTGAGCTGCTGGTCTGGACCTGTGTTCTGGACAGATTCCAGCAAGGGTTTGCAGTCTGCCAAATGTAATTATCCTCTGCACTTTTAATTGGCTGTGATAATCACTTCCGGTCTTGTGCAGTTCTGTGGACTGTTGGTAATTGCTTCATTTTATATCAGAGAATGCTGTATTTTAGTAGAAAATGAAATTATTCTTCCCCCTCTTCTCCCTTTCCCTCCTCCTCTCTCTCTGGGTATACATGTCTGCATATTTATTAGCACAGTTGGCTCCTCTTATTACAAGCTCCTGCTAAATAAAAATTGTAATATAGCTTATCAGTTATTTATGATGTGTAGTTTAATAATTTTCAGATTCACTGCTTTCCCAAGTATTTCAAAGAGAATGAGAGAGCAGAAAGTAGAATAGCTGATATCTCAGCTCTCCAGCAGAGGAAGGTATGGAATGTTTCCCGTACACTCAGTGGTAGAAGTACACCATAGCTGTGCTACAGTTACAGCAGCTTCTGTAGAAAATGCAAATTGTGTGTTGTGTCACCTCTCGATCTCACCAGCCACTTCAAAGTCTTTTAAGCCTCTGCTGATGAAACTCGTATTTAAAGGGCACTACCTTAGCAGTACTGCAGGATACCTATGTACATCTAGAGAACACTTTCAGACAGATGATGTTTTTAATACAAGATAAAATTAAATCAAAATAGCAAAGAGGAAATACATATCAACCACTGATTTGCAGGGGTAAATGTAGGGGAGGCTGGTGGGGAAAAGTAATTTGTCATTTTAAAGGAGATTGAAGCTGTATGCCTCCAACACAGATGAATATACAGAAAATTTACTGCATAGCTTGAGCCTGCAGGTCTGTTCTGAAATTCGCCTTTGTTCTTCCTCCCAAAGATATAATTCACTCACTGAAACTACATGTTTTGGCTTGAGACACTGCAAAAGTGCTCACAATAGAGTCCCTAAAGTAAGAATACTGATTTTGGTGGAAAAAAATTACAGATTATGTCAAAATTCACAGTCTTGAATTGTTTTTCTCTATTCCTCTGAAATAACATTGACGTTGTGAACCTCATTTAGTTTGCTTTTTCATTGTTTACCATGACTCAAATCCCAAATGATATTGAGATGCCTGACTTGCAATTCAGTCTATATTTACTGAGATAGTCGCTTAGACTGAGTTTGATATTAGATGCCTATTGCATTTGAGCATATGAACGTAAATGGTTGAGAGAAAAAAAACCTTATAAATCATTATTTTATATTAAAAGAAATGGCATATTTTCCAGTAATCTAATATGCATTTGACAATAACCTAAAGTAGGGGCAAATTATTTTTCTGCCTCCTTGGTAACCTAATCTCATTCATGATTTTGGTCATAGATGCACAGCTAAGGACACCAGAACACTTTAATTCTTCATGAACTCAGACATTTGCAGATCTTCTGTATTTTGTAAGCATTTTTAATCCAAGTGAAAATATAGAAATAGATGCATAGTTTTTCACATTTCTGAAGGTTAAATTTAGATTTTTAGCATCACCCTATTTCAGCAATAGTTATAAATATTCCTCACTTTCATATGCAGCATAAGTATGCAAGAGAGCTGAATGCTATCTCATTTATGGTGCTAAAAAGAAAATGCCTGGAGCACATTTTGCAATATCAACTAGACTGAAGGGATTACTTGATTTGAAGAGAGATGCTAAAGTTTGCAATGTCCTAGTCATGTCAATGAGAAATAACTGAGAGCTGAACTTCAAAGGTAATAAAAAATATAAAAGTTGCCGTGCAGTATTAGATATCACTAAATACTGTCCACGATAACCATGAAGAAACTGCTAAAATTTTTTTAATTTTAAATTTATGCGAAAAATTATGCCCTAAATTTTGACTTCTGAACATGTAAGACAATTATTGTCATTCTATTTTCTACTATTGAACACTCACCTGTAAGTCTTCTCAAATGATGTTTTATTGTTCTGTACCATGGCCCTTCTTGTGGTGTGTAGTGAAAGTGACATCATCCAATGTTGCACAAGTGCTGAGTGTAACGTTAATAAGCTAATGACCTTTATGTATCTTGCTGATGACATTTGGTGTCAGATTGTTTCCACTTATCTTGGTTAATGGGTAATTCGGATACAGTATGGAGGAAAATGTCATGCGTTGAATATAGTTTGAAGGCTCACTGTCTGAATGGGTCTATTCCTCTCTGTCACTGGAATTGATCAAATTCCCAGGTACATGACTTCTCATGACAACTATTTAAAAAGGTCATTAACACTAAATATAGTTGATAGATATTAGAAACTCCTCATCCTACAGTTCAGCATCTGTTTTTGAATTAACATATAGAGATATGAGTAATTGTTTTAATAAAAATTTCACCTCAGAACCACTTTCCTCTGAGTTCATTGTGAATATAATTACATCTGCCATAGTCTTCTCCCTGTGAGACTGAAGATAAGGCACAGAAAAAATATTTCTTTGCTATAATCCTTCTGCTTAAAGATGATAGGGAGGCACTGATGAATTTAGTGTCATTCATGTTCTGTGAACAAGAACTCTTTAAATAACAAAATATCATATAATGTCTTTTTTAAAGAAAAGACTGGTTTTTTAAACAAAGAATGAATAAGTCTTTTAAACAAATGCATTAAAAGGCACCCACTATAATAAATGGAGAAATACATCCCATATTCTTCAGTCCCATGCAAACAAGGACTTGGTCATGCCCTTCATTTAATCTTTCTGTAGTAATGAATAAAGGAACATGTCTTCCCTCTCTGTATGCCAGCTTATATTGGTGGTTTGTAAAATACATTAATGTGACAGTAATCATGAAGAGAATCTTTGTCTTCATGTGAGCAGTTGCTGAAAGATTTTAACTTTGGACTTAATTCAGGAATATATTCTATATATGTGAGAGATATAGTCACGGATATATTCTATATATATGAGGCTTTGCTTCTCAAAATCTCTCTCAAGTCTTGGGACGCAGTCACAAATTTTTAGCTCAGCTTAGTTAATATTAACGTTGTTGAGCTTTGACTGAACTCTGTAAAATGTTCAACAATTTATCTTGTAAAGATACTTTGTATGAGAATGAGATTTTCTCAGTATTTGCATCTCTATCTCCATATCTTAATGATGTAGATAACATCAATTTAAATTGAAATTCCATTTTAAGAAGACTGGAGACATCATCCAAGATGCAAGAAATTCTGGAAGACAAGTACTGTGTTACTATAGAGGGCCTTTTTAATGGAGGGAATATTAAACTGTTGTGAACCTTTTCTAATTCTGGAGGAAATGACGAAACACAGACTAGAAAAAGAAAGTGTAAACCATGAGGAGAACTTATATTTGTTTGGGTTTTTTTCTTTTGCAATTGTTTGACATGCACTTAATAAGTGCTTGGTTGTGGTAACACACGGGCAGAGCAGAGGATACCTGGAGGTACCAGGGCTGACTTTCAGAGCTTTGGTGAAGCCACAGCATGTATTGAGTATTAATAGGCTTCAAAAGCTGACTGAAAATCACACTTTTTTAAATTTAATTTGGGGAGTTTATATGGAATGATAATTTCATGGGAGAGAGTTTACTGATTTTTCAAATGAAATGCTTGCTGAAAGCAAAGACCTACCCAAGTATCTAGTTCTCATTGAAGTTCTATCAGACACTGTCAATGAAACCTTTGGAATACCCTACAGTGGCATTTCATACAGTCACCACCAAAAAAAAAAAACACTTGAAATTTTATGGGTTTGTAAATGAGACAATTCATTACAAAGTTTATGAGAGCAAATGAAAAAATTGGTTTATAAGAAAATGCTGTCGGGCATCAAGTTTTGTCTTATTATGCATAATTCTGCATACAGGAAAAGAAAAGGCCCCAGCCATCTTGGATAAAGTTGGATCAGGGCTTTTAACAGGCAACAAAATCTATCATAGTCTGTCAGGTAAACTGAAACAAGAAACAAAGCAATTAGAAATTAAATTATATGAAAGTAAAGGCCTGAGGTCTTTTAGCCGAAGTTTCTATTAAATATTTATAACAGGACAATCTGTGTATTTGAAAGATAGAACACTACCTGTTATCTGTGCTTTTTAAGTGCTGCTCATGCCCTTCAAATATGTAGAAAAGAATGTTTTACTTGTTTATCAATAAACAATAGTGATACAGAAACAAATAACTGAGAAGAAATTAGTAATTTTTTCTAAATACAAATTGATAGATATAAATTCTTATGCCTTATATGTCTACTATGTGTATGTTTTCATTTCAGATTTATCTTGAATTGCTATCTGCTGTTTGTGTAAATCTTCCTGAAGAACGCTTCTTTGGTTGTTTGGTTAGATGTGAGCTACCTGACCAGAGATGACTGGTCAGCTGGCAACATCAAATTTTCACTCAGAAACCAGAATAACTAATTTGTAAGTTGAATGTTCTCTGGAGGCTGAAAAAGCCAATTTCTGCCCATTTTAGCCAATTAAATAAATTGGATGTAGGAATATAGTAACTGGCATTACAGAATGGTTGTTCATGCTGAAGTAAAACAATTCAATATCATCAAATGAATGATTGGTGAAAAAAAGGACGGGGTCAGCAGAACTGCTATTTTGATTTCTGGAGGGAAGTCTGTTTAAAAGACTGCTTGACAAAGTCCCTTTGGAGGTAGTCCTGAAGGCCAGAAGAGTCCAGGAAGGCTGGACATTCCTCAAGATGGAAAATTACAAGGGGCGGGAGTGTCTATGTGCTGAAAGATGAGCCACCAGGGAAGAAGACTGGCTTAGCTGAACAGAAAGATTTGGCTGGAACCCAGCTGGAATTCAGGGAAGGAAAGAAAGAGAGTTTATCACTTTGGAAAAAGTGGAAGGCCACTCAGGAGGATTACAAGGATGTCAGGAGGTTATGAAGTGATAAAATCAGAAAGGCTGAGGAAAACTAGAAGTTAATTTGGCCACTGTCATAAAAGGCAGTAAAATATTTCTATAAATACATTAACAACCAAACGAGGGTTAAGGAGAATCTTCATCCTTTATCTGTGGAGGGAAACATAATGATAAAGGAGAAAGAAGAGGCTGAGCTGTTTAATGCAAGTCCCACTTGACTCACCTGATCTCTGTGACAAGATGATCCACTTAGTAGGTAAAGGAGAGCCTGTGGATATTGCTTCCCTGGCTTTAGAAAACCCTTTGATATAATTTCCAACAGTATTCTACTGGAGAAATTGGCTGCTCATAGCTTGCACCCCGGTTTCCTAGATAAACACTGACTGGAAGGCTGGCCCCAGAAACTGGTGGGAGATGGAGTTACATCCAGCTAGAGGGGGACACCAGTGGTGTTCCCCAGTACTCAGCTCTGGGGCCAGTCCTGCTGAATCTTTTTTCAAGATCTGGATGAGGGCATCCCAGGCACCTGCAGTCAGTTTGCAGATGACCACAAGTTGGGCAGGAGTATTGATGTGCTGGAGTGTGGGAAGGCTCTGCAGAGGGATCTGAACAGGCTGGATTGACAGACAGAAGCAAATTGTATGCATTTCAATAGGGTCAAATGTTGGATCCTGCATTTGGATCTCAACAATCCCAGACAATGCTCCAGGTTTGGAGGAAGAGTGGCTGGAAAACTTCCCAAAGGAAAAGGACCTGGGGGTGCTGGTCAATAGTGGCTAAACGTGAGCCCAGGTGTGCCCAGGTGGACAAGAAGGCCAATGGCACCTGGCCTGGATCAGCAATAGTGTGGCAGCAGGACAAGGGAAGTGACTGTCCCTCTGTACTTGGCACTGGTGAGGCCACACCTCAAATCCTGTGCTCAGTTTTGGGCCCCTCAGTACAAGAAAGACTCTGAGGTGCTGGAGCAAGTCTGGAGAAGGGAACAGAGCTGGGGAAGGGTCTGGACACCAAATGTTGGGAGGATCGCCTCAGGGAGCTGGGTCTGTTTAGTCTGAAGAAAAGGGGACTCAGGGGAGACCTTATCACTCTCTACAACCACCTAAAAGATGACTGTTGCAAGGCAAGAGTCGGTCTCTTCTCCCAAGCTGAAAGCAATAGGACAAGAAGAAATTATCTCAAGTTGCACCAGAGGAAGTTTATATTGGATATTAGGAAAAAAATTTCTTCATGGAAAAGGTAGTATCAAGCACTGTAACAGGAGGTATTATGTTACCGTTCCTGGAGGTATTTAAAAGACTTGTAGGTGTGGCACGTGGGTTCAATGGTGAACACAGTGTTGCTGGGTTGACAGTTGGACTCAATAGTCTTAGTAGCCTTTTCCAAAAGTAATGATTCTGTGGGATTATGAAAAGATAAAAACAGAGGTAAAAAAAGAGAGGAGCCAGCCCTCTTCCATGAATCTTTTTTAAGACTACCAGAAGTCTGTATTATAAACAGTCTGGAATGATGGTTCATCAAAATGTCTCTCCTTCAGACTGCCTGCATTGTATTAATTTTTTTAAAAAAGATCTTTTCTTTGAGTTTCTAAAGTATCTCTGAGTAGCTCTATGATAGAATTGGAGTTGGAATTTAGCTGTTGCATTTATGAATGCTTGTCAACTTGGATCCTCTTCATAGCTTACGAAGCCAAATATCCAATAGTTCTGTGACACAATGGCCAGTTATCAATTTCTTAATCTTTTTATCAAGAGTTGCTGAAAATAAATCTATTTTCACAAAGGTTTTAGCATACATCATGTGATCCCTGTTTATGCTATGCAAAGATCACTACGCTTTTATCTATTTCAAAAAAGTAATTCCAAATGCCAAATTTCTGTCTTCAAGAAGTCATAGGGGATACATGATCTGTCACATTCAGGTCATGAGTTTAAATTCACACGGGTCAGTTGCATCTGAAGATCATTATTATCTGATAGCTCACTAAGATGAGAAACTTGTACTACAGTAATTTTGGTAAATAAATAAAGTTTCCATTACTGTTATTCCACACTTTTCATCTTCTCTGAAGTTACTGCATCCATGTCAGAACCTAAAACTCCTTTAGTTTTGCAGTTCTTTATGCAATCTGTCTTCCTGAGCCTTGAGTTCCAGACATCTCTGAATAATGTATGGTTTTCCTCTCTAGACCTCAAACTGAGTTAAATGCCCCTACAGCGCTTTTGATCGATTAGGGGCTGGCATGATCAATGTCACAATGTAAAGCACAGCCCCTTTATGATTAATGAGTTTCAGGTCTCATACTTCCTTTGGAGGAGCAAAGCACAAGGCTGTAGGCATCATGCTTATTCAATAGCTACATCTAAAACCCAAACCAAACAAAACAAACAAAAGAACCCAAATAACAAATGAATAAGCAAAACACCCACCCAAAATGAAGCAAGCGAGCAAAACCTCAACAACCTAAATGAAACTGAAAAATAATTATGGAAGAACATATACTTAAAATCCATTTTTTTTTCCCTCTACAAAATATATTTTTTTAAGTGGATCAGATGTTGAAGATAAAAGAATGGGCAATTGTTCTTGAAGTCCCTGTTTTTGGTTCAAACAAAATGCAAATTAAAAACTGAATCATGAAAATTAAAGCAGCTTTTTTTGAGTTGCTTAAAGAAAAAAATGTCTGTTAAAATAAATAAGGGTAATATTTGTTTCTTCCGGATCACATTTCATCATCTGAAAGAAGTTGACAAGTTACATACTTAACATATTTCATATAGAGCAAAGTAACATGTTGTGCTTTTATTATTACTCTAGTTTGACAACTGATGATGGAAAGGAAGAACTAACAAATTGAAACAAAATAGAACTGATGTTCATGCATCCTATCAAAATTAATTATTATAAGACCTCATTAGTGTAATAATGCAGTAGCTTGTATGTATGTATGTATTAATATATTCTATGTAAGTAAAAGTGAGATTTGATAAGGTTCACATATATTGTTATTTTGCATGATTCTTTACTTGCCGCTAACAAAGAATATAATAATTTTTTAATAGTTATTTTTATTTTTTATATTGAAATCCTAAATTTTCAAGTCCTTTTTCCTACAATAACACAACAGGTTTTTACAGAATGGTAATTATTAGGGATTAATCTTTCTTTACCTTATGAGCTTTGGGTATGGCTGTTGTCGAGCATATTTTGTGATGTTTTCTTATTGTACCCATGTTAATCCATCTTGAGAGACATAGACACAGTTTATATAAATTAAGTACTTGAAAAGAAAACCTTTTTATTTATATGTTTTCTTAAATATAGAGTATTACACTTGACAAATGTTTATGAAAACTGAGGTACAAAAGATTGTGAAATTATTTTTGTGTGCAAATCCAGAACTCCATGGAAGGAGGTGTGACTGTTCAGGATTTACTTACTAGTCTCCTAGCACTTAAAAATTGCACAGAAGATTTTTAATGAACAATTAAAGTGCAGTTCTTTATGTTTTCCTGTTCAAAAGTTGGTTTCTGACAGGTGTTAGGAAGGGGATTGAATATTAAATAAAAAATCTGAAGTGTGGATTCTGTTCAGGAGCCAAATTGAGGATTAGAAGTTAAAAGACCAGCTGTGAAAATAAACTGTCATGGAGATAAAAGTTAATTCATCTGTACAGTGAAAAACATTTTAAAGAAAATAATAATTTTCTTAATTTCAACTTTAGATTGATAGCAAGCGTAAGTTTTAAGGAATGCCCTCATCATTTTACTATACTACGATGTTTCAGCCTGGAAATTGCAAGGAAACATCTGTAATCCGTCATTGGTTTTATATTCAGGTTTCCTGAAAACTCAGAAACTTGTAGGTTAAGTTTCATATACCTCCTGCCTCCACGCTTTATCCCCAGACACATTTCCGTACTTTATGCAAACTGCTCAAAAAATTTTAGGGGCAAAATATCAGTTGATTCATTAATGATATGTCCCACATAACCTCAGTTTAGAAATTGATCTGATTTGCGCAGGTGGCCTCTTCCTTAACTCTTAGCAGCTGACTGGAATTTAGAAAATAGAAAGATCCGTCAAGATGTCCTTCAAGAATGGTACCTGGGGTTCTTAGTTAAAATTTCTTTTCCTGCTCTGTTGCTGTGAAACTTGGATGTGCCTCCTGGATATGTGTCTCATGCACCAGCTGTATGATATCAGCCTTTTGTGAATGGTTCCTCCGCTGTATTGATGTCTAGGCTGATAATCCTGCGGCTGTTTTCTCATAAGGCTGCACTAAGTGCCTTGACACTAAGTGCAGATGTGAATTTAAATCTAGTTGAAAGAAGTACCAGTCCTCTCTGAACATGAATAATCGACCTGCCTATGACAGCTCTTTGATGCCAATCCCCAACGGGGTGAGTCTGGTCAGGGGTGAGCTTAGTGTACACTCACTTGCCTTTTCTGTGGTTTTGCATGGAAATCTCATGTATTGCATCATACCATGGTAGAGTGGTAAACTAATTCCTGATACAAATATTTCAGATAATCTTCTTGTGTGCAACACTAAAATTTTCCATTATTTCAGCCTACTGATATCACACTCTTGTGGTACCCTCTGATGACATGAAAAACCCAAAGATGATAACAACTTTCATCACTCTGAAGTAATTTTGTCACTTCTGGACTGTTTCTTCTGATTTCATTATATGTGTCAAGTAATTACATGGTTTTTACTCATTTTACTGTTTCCATTAGTGTTCAAAATTACATCACAACTCCTGGCAAAAACAAAAACAAAAACAAAAACAAAAACAAAAACAAAAACAAAAACAAAAACAACTTACATTTCACTTTATTGTCAAAATATTGGAATGATTTCATTCCATGCTAATGAGAAGAACCGTAGAAAGTAAAAATGCTGCATTCACACTAGAAAATAATTGTACTTCTTGTGACTATATTAGTGTCTAATATTTAAATCAAAGTAATTGTCATAATATGACTACAGCTCACAGAATACCTATGGACGGTACTTTGCTAGTGCTACTTCAATTAATTTTTAGATAGCAATTGAGGATTTAATAGTAACGATTCAGAGATACGAATTTATTGAGTTAATTCATTTAGCTGTGGATCACAGAAGATCCATTGAGGAAGAGAACTAATGGCTTCTCATGTCTTGGCATGACCTTTTAGTATGTAACTTTCCTGTTATACCTAGAATGCACCCAAAAATTACGCATCAAAACAAAACATGCTTAAATTATATCATTCTTATTTTATATTTCTATTTTCACAATAAGAGAAGGTCTTATCCAGACCCTACTTAACATGTGTTTGTATAATAAAGAAAAGCTCTTCTTTCCCTAAACACCTTGCAATGTAAAGATTAAAAAGAACCCATAATAACATTGGGATTAATACATAAACAATCACAAGGAAACAATGTCATTTTTAATTATAAATAGTTAACTGCCCTTGAAGACGTGGAGGGGGAATTGCTTTGTGAGCACTTTGTGAGTGGGAAGTGCAAGGTGAATCCTTGATATTGAAGGATAAATTATAAGACTATTGATATCTTGTGAAGCCTTTTTTCTCTACTTTCATTTATGATATGACAAAGAGGGGAATTCAACAGAGAAATAAAAAGAGAGAATTCGTATCATCAAAGTAATCGGAGTGAATTATGAATTTGGCACATGCATCTTGAATAGCTTTTTATTTGAGATGGAAAAAAAAGGTATTAAGCTAATAAAGATTAAAAAGATAGACATTCATTGTCTTGGTTGTAAAATAAAACTTGTCAAGATATAGATAACATATATATGATGACTTGAGTAAGAAATATGATTTGAAATTGACATCCAAGCAAAAAGTCTGGATGGATGGAGATGGATAGAGATTTTTGGTGATGAGAGCAAGGCAGCAAGAAGGAACAGTGTGAAAAAGTCTGGTTTAGGCAACTGAAATTAAATTTACAGTTGGGCATCCAGTAAAATATTAATCAAAAGTCAAATTAAGATCTTAGCTTTGGTATCCTAAATGGGGCTACCTGACTCTAACAGATAACCACCCAAACTCTTTCATAGTTGAAATGAGACACAACTAGGCAGCCATTCTTTCTAAAATAGTCATCTGAAATAGATCAGTGCAAACTCTGGGTTTGTTTGGGCTTTTTTTCTGCAATAAATATTAGGAGAGATGTGGTTTTCTACTACAAGTGTAAGGGTCCTGAAGTTACATATGGTAAATTTTTTGGCAAGAATACAGTGCTGGAATGTGTTGCCATGTAATAATGGAACATGAATTTGTTTTCTGTGGAGAGGTTTCATGAAAGAAATAATTTAAAAGGAAAATGCACAAGGCCAAGGGAACTCTGGTAACCATGGAGAAAGTTACAACAGGATTTGAGATCATATTTTTATATTTAGAATAGACTGAAATAGTGATTCAGGTGAGGTAAAAAGAAATTTGAGAAAGAATCAAATAGCAGAAGAGAGACAAAGATGGGGAAAAAATTCGATTTAAGGAAGCTATTAAATTAAAGAAGGAAAATGGGGCACTTCTTTTCATATAATCTGCAGAGTGTACTAAGGACTTTGTTTTAGTGGTTTCTGGAAAATACATAGAAACTCAGCAAGGGATAGCTATTGTAATATTCTGTGCCCATAGTAATTGAAGAGAAAGGACAGAAAAAAAATGTAGCTGGAGAGGAACCGTGAATGTCTTTTTCTTTAGAAAATGGAGGTGACTTGACCATGTTTGTACAAAGTGAAAGGGGACAAAGGATGATCAACTCTGTGGGAGAATGGTTTGCAGAAAGTGGCAAGTCTCTAAATAACATTTACCACTGATGTTGCTCAGCTAGATGAAACCAGATTTCTAAGCTAGAAGCAATATTGTCCGACACAGCTGGATATTTATTATGCTCTTAGAGTAAGATGCAATTGAGGAGAGTGAAAACTAAAGGAGAAATGCAGAGAGGAATTTAGATTTGGTATGATAAGCTGCAGTAGGAAAATTAAATCTCTTTTCATGTCAGGAAGGGCTTCTGACCATATCTGAAGGAACGGCAGGTGCTGAGGTGAGGAAGGTCTGGAAACAAATTGTCAACCCAGCACAAACTTAGAATTGCTTGTGGCAAGACAGAAGCCAGCCACTGTTTGTTGAATTACTGAATGAGCATAGATACCAATTCATTGGGTTACACATTAATAGCATGACACCATCACGGCTAAAACAGCCTCAGAACTCATTATCTATGGATCTTTCCTGGAGCTGCAACCCCCAGATGAAGAACTGCAACAAAGGATCGAGTGATCCATTTGCTTTGGATCAGAGTAAGAGGTATCTCACTGGGAACAGTGAACCATGTGTCAGGACAAACTGGGGAAGGACAGGACTCCGTAGGTCCCAGAGAGAGGAGGGGAACTGGCAAGGCCACTCAAGACTGCAGTAGAGAAAGGGAGAGCAGAGGAGAATGAGCCTTGGAGACCCAGGCTATGAGCATCAGGGAGGTGAACACCTTCTCCTGACAGCCTTTACACACCAGCAGGACACCCCTGGACTTGCAGGGCTGACCAAGAGATCTTGCAGTCCTTTGCAGGTTGAGGTGGACTCAGTAAACTGGGACTGCTCATCCTAAAGGATCTGGTCGTGCTTGCAGTAACCACAGCACTGCGTTGCTAATACTCATCATGATTGTGTGCCACTGAGTTTATCCTCTGACAATTGTCATGTCAGTTATTTCAATCAGACTGTGAAATTTGAGGAAAAGTAGTTGATATAACTTTATCAGCTAGAGATACACTTCCGTATTGCATTCGGTGTAAACTACTGAAATTAACTGCATATATGCTTCATATATAAATGTTTCTTTGTTCCTTCAACAGCTATAAACTTTTCTCCCCCAACATCAGCATTAAGAGGTGCTAAAATACAAGCAGTGATTGAGGCAAGCATGACACAGATAATTCTGTGTCTCAATGAGAAATAGAATGGAAGAAAGCAAAAAAAGAGTAGTGTCATGTGTTCTTTAACTACAAAACAGAGTGATCTTGTTTATAGGAAAAAATAATGGTAATACTAAAAAAAATGATAGCACCTTATGAACAGAATTGGATGCGGTGGATGTTAAAAGGTATAAGAGAATGGATTTAAACTTGAAAAAATTTCATGCATTACTAGGAAAGTGTGTGAATTGAATGTAAAGTAATCAAACTCTTTGAAGAGGGTATGTTGTGACAGTAGGAGAAAGGACAGACAAAGTTGAGACTTGGGAAAATCCACCTTTGCCATGGAGCAGTGGTGAAAATAAGGAAGATTTTTTTCTAGAGTGAGGTCATAGAAGCTACAGAAAAATTAGTGGTAAAATCAAGTTTCATTAAGGTTCTGGTGGCAGATAGGAGGGTAACTAAAACACCTATTGAGGACAAAGAAATATGCAGTAAATGTGATTCAGAAGTTATGATGAAAAGTGGGAAAGGGAAACAAGTTCAGAGGATGGTGTCTAGCAGAATCATAGGAAAGGAGATATTCTGATGGACATGACTGGCAAACATAATGACAGGTGATGCAAACATGATGCAGTGTGTAGCTGTATGCACACAGTGATCTTGAAATGGTTTGACTGCTACTAGAACTGGGTACACTGCCTTGGTCTGCTTAGGTCACATGGATCTGTCAGAGACATGGTAAGCACCAAGCTATTAGCTTGTCTCAACTGCCTTTTGTTTTCATTTAAACAAATAATAATAATAATTTAAAAATCACCTAAGAAATATCCTTATCTGATCAGTCATCAAAATTGGAAGGATGAGAATTAGTATTTTACTGCTGACTCTCATCTTTCTGAAAAGCGTTTTGATACAGTTGATGGGCCCAGACATTCTGCCTGACTTGGTCTGGCTGCATTGCAACCTAGTGTACAGTACTCAATTTCTACACAGACATATTTTTGAAAAGTTCAAGTGGAAAGAACATATTTGAATAATTTATAGGAAGCACATTTAAGTGTACAAAATATGCAACTATCTTCACTGTACAGATATGTTGAGATTAAAGTGTGCACTTATCTTATTTTCCAGTCAACTTTCTAGAAAGGACATGAGATTCTGACTAAGCAAACACATTTAGTCAAGCTTGCTTTCTTCCCTGTTCCTCCACTCTAGTCCACTGATCTTCCAACAGATTCTTAATGTGCTTAACAGAGCACATTTATTCTGGAAGTCACCTCAGAGGACATATGATTACTGAATTTTTTTTCCTGATATGGAAGTTAGACAAAAAGACCACCAAACAGCGTGGTAGCTGTTTACAAGAGATGATGGCAAAATGCATTTTGTGTAACAATTTTTCCTCATAAACCATATGTAATATCAGCATTTTACCAATCCTGCCATAATGTTTTATTATAGGCTTTACAACTCCAATAAAGATGGTATGTACAAATTTGTTTAAACCAAGGTATTTTGCAGCCTTTACCATGGCCATTTTTTATTGATTTTGCTGTTAGCAATTATTGAAAGAAATAAATAGTAAAGTTGCAACATTTTCTTTTGTCAGAGTGAAAGCAATATGTGTTAGGGAAAGGGATTGAGTGCTTAATCCCCACACAGGGAGAGGAAAGGTTAATGGGAGCCAGAAAAAACTTTCCCAGGAGCACAAGAAAATGTACGGATAATGAAAGTATTACTGTCTACTCCCTCTGAGTTCTTTTAAAAGTAGATGGGGAAGAAAAAGGGACAGACAAAGTCTAGAAGTGAGTCTATGTTTCAAGATAAATTGGAAACTTGGAACGTATCAGGAGAGGATTAGAAAATTACGCTTGGGGAAGGCTGAAAATGTTCAGTTCCTGTCTAGTACTCCCTGGAAAGTAACTGTGTTAGGGGACCCCAAGGGCAGGACAAGATTTACTGAAAGAAAATGACTAAAAGATGTGTTAGAAATTCAAATTAGGGACTTCATCTTCAGCTTCCTACATAAACACAAGGGATTTGCTGTTCTGGAATAGGTATGTCTCATTCCTTCTTAAATGCTAATATATATATGTATGTATATAATATATTTATACATATATTTGGCAAAATAAGGCAATTATCTGATATTTTGCCTTCTTTAATGAGGCATCTTAGCCAACAAGAACGTGGCTTTCTCTTTTCATTGCCCAGTAAACTTATTGATACAAACAGTTCTCAAAAACTCTGGCTAAGGAAAACCCCATATTCCCCAGAATCTCATAGAATCATAGAAGTCCTGAGTTGGATGGGACTCACAAGGATCAAGTCAAACTCCTGGCCCTGCACAGCACAACCCCAAGAATCACACCATGTGCCTGACAATTGGACAATTGAGACATTGGACAGTGAGAGCATTGTCCAAATGCTTCTTGAGCTCTGTCAGGCTGGTGCTGTGACCACTTCTCTGGGGAGCCTGTTCCAGTGCCCAGCCACCCTCTGGGTGAAGAATCTTTTTCCAATATCCAAACTAAACCTCCCCTGACACAGCTTCAGACCATTCCCTCGGGTCCTGTCACTGGTCAGAGAGCAGAGATCAGTGCCTGCCCCTCCTCTTTCCCTCACGAGGAAGCTGTAACTGCAGTAAGGTCTCCCCTCAGTCTCCTCCAGGCTGAACAGACCAAGGGACCTCAGCCACTCCTTGTATGGCTTCTCCTTTAGACCGTTCACCATCTTTGTTGCCCTTGGAAATTCTCTAATGGCTTAATGTCTTTTTTACGTTGTGGCACCCAAAGCTGCCCCCAGCACTGGAGGTGAGGCCGCCCCAGTGCAGAGCAGAGCGGGACAATCCCCTCCGTGCCCGGCTGGCGATGCTGGGCCTGATGTCCCCAGGACAGGGATGTCCCTCCTGGCTGCCAGGGCACTGCTGGCTCAGGTTCAGCTTGCCATCGACCAGGACCCTCAGGTCCCCTTCCACATCACCACTCCCAGCATCTCATTTGTATGTGCATTCAGAGTTGCCCTGTCCCAGATGTGGCACCTGAGACAGGGCAACCCTGGATGTTCCTCAAAATCCAGCAATGAACTGTGTGGGGAACAGCAAGGATTTTTGCTCTGGCAGACCCAGGTAGAGTAATATATTTAAAGTCCTCCATGTTTCATCTGTGGTTGTTTGTTGGAGGCTTTCTTCCCACCACTGCAGGTAAACCAAAACCAAACTCAAATCAACTTCTTTGTCTTTCCAATATTTTTTGTAATTCTGTCTCTTTCTGGCTTTCACCAGAAGCACCAAAATGGAAAGGTGAATTCTGCCCGGAAAGCCTACTAGAATTTGACACATTATGCTGTTGGTGTGAGCATTTCCTGGGATCTCCCAAATTCTCTCCTATACGCACACACCCACATCTGCACAGGGCAGCACTAAAACGCCCTGCCTGCTCAGGCTTCACCCAGGCTATATATATTGTGGTCTTTTAGAGTATCCTGCTATTGAATAATTTGTTATTCTGTGGTGGCACACAGTGAATGTTGTTGTCTTACAAGATCCCTTTAGTTATTTTGCAAGTTATTTCCAAGTCCGCTTTAAAAATACATCTCCTAAATAGGGCATGAACCCATATAAATTTCATTTGGGTTTCAGCCTTCAGCACTAAAGCACTGTGTACCCTTTCACTCTCTCTAGCAGCCGTATTTGGAGTACAAGCATCCTGTCAAAGAGAAAACATCTGCTGGTGGATGAACTATTGAAACCCTGAATGGAGGCCTTAAAGTTACATTTTTAATGTTCTTAAGGCATACGTAAGGCAAGGATGCTATTTTTTTTTTTCTAGAACAATTTCTGTACAATATTTAGGTAAGCTACTGTATCAAGAATAAAATTCACAATATATGCAGATTTTTTGTGACTTTTTAATGAGGATGGCTATCTCTCTGGATACCTATTCCTAAATGTACACATAAAAGCAAATTTTCGTGAAATCACATTGGAACTGATGTTACTTAGAAATTTTTCTATCTTATAAAATATTTAGTTTTTTCCATCCTTGGGTTTTGAATGTATTGTACAGCTGAATGTCTGAATAACTTATTAAATCATTTGTTAAATAATGAGCCTTGAAAATTCTGAAGGAGTCATGAGTACTGCAGTCAATGAAAGACTTTATTCTTTAGACTATGAACGAGAAAACCAACTAAATAATGTTACTTCTCAGTTCCCCTGCCCCCTCTTCCATTGCAGAATTACACATCTGCTCTTGGCTGAGTGCTTTACTTAACTCAGTCAGGAAACTGAGAAAAAAAACTTATCCAGGTTCATAAAGTTTGAAGGATAGCTTCGATAGTCTTAAAGATTAGTCTTAAAAGGTACATTTGAATTTTCATTCCATTTTTGCAAAGCCAAGTTTCTAGTTTTCCATACCTTATGAGTACAATTACAGTTAAATAGCTGAAGTTAACGCTAAGTGTAAACATTTAATAACTTTCAAAAATACTTATTTGTGAAAGACAGTTATCATTGCTTTTGTGATTTTCCTATGAACTGATGCACAGCACTTGTCAAGCATCCAGGTTAAAGTTGTAGCTGGCTGCAACAATCTTCAGAAATTGCAGCAAGAAAAGTTTTTGTTGCGTGCCTGTACCATATTGTGATTCTTGAGATGTCAGAGATGATCATTTGCTGAATATATTCCACTTGAAACAGGTTGTAAGCAGTCACTTCTGTAACGATACAACTTGTAACAAGGTAAGATCGAGACACATTTGCATTTTGGCATAAATTATTTATTATATATAGTAAATATTAAGAAAAAAAATCTAGTCCATGTTATTCCCCAAATGACAAACTAAGATGTTTTGATTTATTTTAAATAAACTCTCTGACATAACAATATTTTGGTATTATTTAGTGCTAATAATAGTCAGAGCTAGTGAAAACAAGGATATAGAATGGTTAAGCCAATGCAAATAATTACATTTTAAAACTTGACATCTCAACTTACATTGGAAGACATAACTTTGTGTCAAATACCGTCTTTCAGTAGCTTTTGGAAAGATTTCACTGTTTTGAAAAAATGCTTTCAAATACCTTTTTCGTGTTTAATGTGTTTATTCCTGCTCATATTTTTGATGGAACACTTGAGTGCATGGAACCCATTCACGCATTGTTCAGCAAAAGTATTGCAATGAATTTAAAGCAGAATAATTTAAAATGCTAAAAGCACTGACAGTCTGACACAGGTCTGATGGGAGCTGTGGACAGTCACTGCCACTCTGAATAGGAGTGGTGAAAGCCAAAGACAGGGCTGCTGGGAAAGTGAGCTGGAGATAAGGGGAGAAATCCTTCTTGTCAGCAGAATATTGTATACTAGGGCTATTTCAGATGTTTTCTCTTGAAAGTTAGAGGTTTTGCCCTTTTTTTCTCATATATGGCTTGTCTTAAACTTGTCTGCATCAGTCCAGTTATTTAATTTATGTATTCAGAAAACTGTTTGGTTTTGGGAGCTGATGTTAAGTGTGAGTTATAACAGTCATGCCTTGAGTGCAGTGCTTATTGGACAGGCACTCGGTGCCATCTCAAAATACCACACTTGATAAATCTCTCCTTTTCTTCTTGTTCAACACAATGGACTATGCAGAACCTGTAAACCCAGAGCAGAATACACTATCAGCTTCAAAATAACTGCTGGATTAACCTCAGGGGTTTAGATGAGATGGAGAGAAGATTTAGACACTACAGTAAAATAGTTTCTCTGGAAATAAGGGAAAGTGGTTTCAAGTATTATAAGCTGGCTTTTACATCAGTATTACTTATTACTTTGCTGTATGCCTATATAATCCAGTATGCACAAAAAAGCTGTAATGAATACAGGTGTAGTGAAAAATTTTCAAAGTAACATTAAAGCTTTTCCAATTTTTTTTAATTTACAAAAATTTTATGTTTGCAATGAACTGTGGACACTAATTAACATGTTCTGCAGTTCAAATATATTACAATTTAAAGGAGCAGGTTCAGGGGAAATTGACTCTAAAACTATATTTCACATGTTATAAAGGGATATTTCTTCTACATGATTCAGCTATCAATCATCTGCATCTCACATTTAAATAGCTTTTATTTATAAACAACTGGTTCTGTTTCTATTTATTTTGTTCTTTTGTTGTGTAACAATTTTTGTATGTTATTCTCTGCTTTTTTTTTCTTACATTAGCTCTTAAATTTTGGGGGTTTTTTAAGCTAACTTGTATCACTGCAATATTGTTACACAATAAACACAGTGAATTAAAGTAATTTTATTTTATTTTATTTATTTTATTATAATTTTTTTATTTATAAAGTTTATTTTGATGAAATATAAAGCTATGCAAAAATTATATCATAGTAACATTATTTGCTTGTTTGCTGAATATAAAATAGAGAATCATACATTGATAATTCACTAAGCATGCGCTGAACTAAATGTGTCATATAAATACAAATTTCACAATAGGTTTCTATATTTAGACTACAGTACCATAAAAGTTTTCATAACTTTTTATGGTTTTTAGAGGTGTGAAGAAAGAGGGACACTGATCTGCTCCACTGCAAAGTAAATTGCCATTACTGTTTTCATGCTAAGGTTATTGAACTGTGTCTGATCAAACAGTAACTTAAGAAATCTGAGACACCATACAGAATTATGCCAAAAATTTCCAAAGCATTTTAGTCCAAGAAAACCAAAAAAGAACTTGTAAATATCACCTACCTAGTTTAAATGCTGCACTTAGGAGGAAAGGCTTAAAATAAACCATTGAGGAGCTGTGAGCGTAAGTAGTCGTCCAACCAA
Organism: Melanocharis versteri; assembly: GCA_013397845.1. Taxonomy (NCBI): domain Eukaryota; kingdom Metazoa; phylum Chordata; class Aves; order Passeriformes; family Melanocharitidae; genus Melanocharis; species Melanocharis versteri. The sequence goes on along the minus strand of VZTG01005259.1, from coordinate 828,336 downwards.
TAAACAACAATTCTCACATTACATTGCACATGTTCATGCACATCAGCTGTAAAAGCTGTAAATGGTCACTGACAGATCTATAGGATCAGAATAGGACTAATTGTAATTACTGCTCCTGTTATTTTTGTTCAGCTGCATTCATATATAAACGACACTTTGATTACTTTAATGATAATGTAAGTGCAACAGGGAAATGCATGTAAATACATGCAATGTAAATGCATGTAGGAGGAGGGCCAGCAAGATAATTAGAAGTATGGAGCACCTCTCCCATGAGAAAAAGCCGGGAGAACTTGGATTCTTCAGCCTGGAAAAGAGAAGGCTTAGGGATGACCTACTTGCGGCCTTCTAGTATCTGAAGGGAGTCTACAAGAAAGATGGAGGAAGACTTTTTGCAAGGGCCTGGACTGACAGGACAAGGGGAATGGCTTCAAGGTGAAAGAGAGTGGGTTTTGATGAGATATTGGGAATAAATTCTTTATTGTAAAGGAAGCAAGACACCGTCACTGGTTGTCCAGAGACGTTGTGGATGCTCCATCCCTGGAAGCGTTCAAGACCAACTTGGATGGGGCTCTGAGTAACCGGGTCTAATGGAAGTTGTCCCTGTTCACAGCAGCGGGGTTGGAATGAGATTATCTTTAAGGTTCCTTCCAACTCAAGACATTCCGTGATTCTATGATTCTATGAAAATATCTATAGTCTCTAAGATTTTGTTTGATGTTATTAATCTACTAAAATTTAGAAAACTGTATGTAGACTGAAAATGGTTGTGGAGTATTTGGTTATATCTCAGATATGTACCAGCAAACTGAGAATTCCCATCCAGATAAATGTAGATTTTTCTATTAAAAGAAAAAAAAAAAAAGTTTAAACAAGGCCATGATTTACACAAATGCCTCCATTTACCATTTAAACAGAAATTAATCTATTATAAATGAACCCACTCTAACACCAATTGTCTGCCAAATGTAACTGTTATATATAATGATTCATTTTACCTTTTTTTTTGTGAAGATATTTTCGTGAGAAACACTTGAAAATGCACTTAAATTATCTCTCATAGTATAATTTATCCCCCTTTCTGAATTCCAGGCACAGCATCAGTCTTGAAGTACAGCACACTTTCTTGCAAGTAATCCCCTGCATACAAAACATTTTTCCTAAGCTAATTTAGAGGAGTGTGCTTCTATTTAACACACATTTCTTCAATGCTGCATTAATTGCAAGCACTTCCTTACATATAAAGATGGCTTTAGTCTTTGCTGGATCTCTCTCTGGTCTTATCTATTACACTGCAAATTTTCCCCCAAGTCCATATTTCACTTAGGCCTCCTGCCTAAACTCCTACAAGGATTCACCTCTCTTATATTTTTACATCATAGTCTGCTTGCCAAATTCTTGGTTTTTATACCAAAGAATGACTTTTAGCAATTACATGAAAAATTAATTACAAAATCACAAGGACCTTTTAATGTATTCTCCAGAAAATTTTGCAAGGACCCTCAAATACTTGTATATAGTAATAATCAGAGAGATGGCTATTAGCATTAATACTCTTTTAGAAGTGTATCCCTCTGAATATATAGTAGCTAATTTTTTTTCTTTTACATAATTAAAAAGTATATGTTATTAAGGAAACAAGCTACTGGCATCTGATGTTTATTTATTAGCATCAATATTTTCAATGCCACATATTGCAAGAATTTGTAATAAAAGAAATAACCACCACCATACAACAGCTTTACCTCTGTATTTTGCTGTGCTTTCTTTGTGCTTGCCTCTTTTCTTCCAAAATTTTGTATGGAAATTAAAGTTATTAGATATTTTACTTATCTCAAATGAAACAAGTGAGAATTGATTGCAGAAGAGAATAGCATAACCAACACCCTTGGCTTTACATTAATCTAAACAGTTTGCATTTGCAGTCTTTATTACATCTCATTTGCTAGTACTTAAATTGAATCATACTGTGTGGCTTAATTGTCTAAGGAATTAAATAAGAATATTCTCAGATTTGGACTACGTTTCTGAATTTCTGTAAAAATTATATCCTTATTAGTTATGATTTGAGTTCATTTTAGTATACCATGGATTGTAAATGGGCCAACGACCAGAACAGCATGCTCTGTCGACATGGGTATGTGGCTATGCAATGCACAGGAAAAAATATAAAACTCAGCATAGAGATCAAATCAATTTTTAATGAGAAGTCAACATTTATAGTGAGTTTTCTGTTGCTGTTGCTATTATTAATAAAACTAAATGTCTTTTAAATTATTTCCTTTTATTTGACATTCTATTGTATGTGCACTGTTGGCTGATTTAATGACTCATGAACTTCTTCAAAATGGAAGCAGGGATATTATAACAAAAAACATCTTAAGTAAATCATTAAAACATGGCCCATTTGTGTTTATGGTTAATGTGTTTGTACAACAAGAACACAGTATCAATATAAATAAAGATACTAAGGTTATAAGCCTTCTTTTCTTGAATAAATATTTCCATAGTTTTAAATCCTCACAATGAAAATCTGGACAGTTTTATATACAGAAAAATAGAGAAGATGAAAGATTTTCTTCAATTCTCAGTACCATAATATTTTTTAAAAATCAGGCTAAAAGACCAGTGTGAAATATAAGCTTAGGCTTTTTATTTATCAGGGTGTGGGTGTGTATTTCCACTTTTGTATGAAAAGTCTGGAGAGCTACCGGTGGCTTTGCTGAGGTCCTTGCTGCAGACGGGGCAGAGGAAGGAGCCAAGCCTCAGCCACCAGCACAGCCTGGGGCTGTGGGAAGCAGGACATTCCTCACTCAGGTGGTGGAGGAATTTCCTTGGACTGAGGCAGGGAATTACAGGGCTTTCTGCCGCGCAGACAGGCACAGAAGGATGAAAACTGCCACTGCTACTGCAGCTCTGTCTGCTCTGATGACTTTAGGTTTTCCATTGAAAAAAACTAAAGCTTCTAGTGTTAATCTAATAAAGCAAAGCACTTTTGAGTTTAAGAATGGGGGAGCTAGAGAGGAATGGGTGGATGTAAGTGGTTTTTTGGAGCTCAGTGTGTTTGGGTCTAGTCATTAACTACAAAATTTTGTTTATCATTTAAAAGTTTTAATTAAGATAGACATAATTCTCACATTATGCTTTTTAATTAAAATGTTTTTGAATTTGCTGGTTGTACCTCATTATAAATGGCTGCATCATTATGTTTATACGGCACATATAATTAAAAATTATGTTCTTTGTCTGACAGAGAAGTAAACTTCCATTGCCACTAGCTTATTATTGTTTCTACATGACTTCTGAACCTCCAGTTCAGGACGTGTGTAGATTAGAAGTCTAGCATATACAAAATTGATTTTACAAAGTAATAATTTTTTTAAAACTTCTTTTAATTGGCAGAGACTATTTTATGTAAGAGTAGAGTAATGGAGAATAAAGTGAATCTAAGCTCTGTCAAAGTATTGAATTTCTGGATATGTAAGAATTTTTGGATGGAAACAATAAAAATTAGATTTTTTTGTTTGTTTCTTTGGGTTTTTTTAATACCATTTAAATGAGACTTTTTTTTTTTAGTATGTGGAGAAGATAATTTTATTTCAAGTGGAAAGAAATGCAATGAAATCTTCTACCCTGCGTTGTGCAAGAGGTCATATTATGCCAAGTTCTGCTGTCTGGATTTATATTAGAAATACCTTATAAAATTAGCCGTATTAGGTAATTTTTTGATCATTTATATCAGGGAAGATGAGCCTGGGTTTTATTCTATGTAAAATTTATGAAAGGACTGTTGCATTTTGGAAATACCAAATTTTCGGTTCTGGAGGTTGTGCTAATCGGTGTCCTCCCTGCACCTTAGGAACAGAAATGTCATTCTCCACTCTCTCTGAAATGCAAAGGTTGCCACCTGCACTCATGAGGCTTCATGTGGGTCAGCAGTTGAATTATAGCGGAGAATGCAGCAGAAGATTACCTGGGGAGAGGTGATACCTGCCAGGGAAGGCAGCTGCTCCAGATGGCTTTAGAGATCCGAGCAGAGAGATTGGGCAGATCTCAGTTCGTCTGGGAGAAAGCAGGCACAAGGAGGGTAAGGTGTTCTCATGGTTGCTAGGCAGATGGCTTTTTGCATTTTGTGCTAATTATGGCTGTTCTTCTGGATGGGTGCTTTTGTACCTGAGCTGGGGTAATCAAGACTCTTGGCACAAAATACATGGTCTGCTCAAGACTTTTGCACGAGAAGGTGTGAAGTCTTGGCCAGGCCTGGGCTGTTGGTACCCGAGTAGCTTTTACTAGTGGAGAATCAAGAAGGAAGCCCCACAATTTATCCTCAAGATGTCAGAGGGCAGGTGGAGCCATAACCATCCTAGGCCGTCACCATAGTCATAGAAGGTGTTTCCTAACCTTTCCAAAGATGTCAATGCAACCACAACTTGATTGACTTATAACAAGTGTTTTTTCAGGTTATTAATTTCCTACTGCCTCCTTAGAAGCTGACAGAAAGACAAAAGTATAATCTTTTGTAAGATACTAAATCGATACAACTCTATGGGATCTCATACATGACGTATCAGTTTGTTTGTCTGACCACCTTTCTGAACACTGAGTTGAACTTGATTTTTTTTTTTTTTGAGTCAGGAGACACTTATTGAAAGGAATGCTAGATTCAAACCATCTATAGGTAGGGTTACTTTGGTTGAGCATTTAGTATTTTGCCTTCTGCATTTGTTACATATTGCAGGCAGTGAAACTTTCATTTTTCATGCAAGGATTTCTTTTTCCACTGCATTTTTTTTCTCAGCAGTTTCAATATTCCCAGGGGAAGGGTGGGCTACAAGAGAAAATTACCTTGTTGAGTATGTAAAATCTGTACATACATGAACAAACCATCTTCCCTCATCATGGGAATAGTTCTTAAATTAATCCACAGAAAGATACACATCAGTCAACTCTGTTAGTTATTTTATAGGGAGGAATTTGGGGTTTTAAAAATTGATTTCAGATGCATAATGAATAATCTATGCTGTCAGCAATTTGTTTAGGCTGTATCAAAATAAATGACATATTCTTTTGAAATTCGCATTTTAGAGTAAATTAAAATTATAGCAGCTATTTTACATCCCAAAAACAGACAGAAAAGAAAATAGAAAATCACTGTACTTAGTGTTTGTACTCTTATACACATCTAAACTTTTATCAGCAACTTTGCACCAATTTATACATTTTTCTATTTGTAAATAAGTGAAAGCTGGAAAGCTGAAACTTCTGTTTTAACTTTGTAACTTTAATGTTTACTAGTTTATTTGGAAGGTAATAGTTCCTCTCCTTACCTCAACACATAAGATAGAGGGAGGCTGTTAGTTTAACTGGGCTTGTCAGCTTTCCTGTCACAACTATTGGTTCTGTTTCAGCAAAATGTTTTCCTGAATTTCCTGCCACATCAGCAAAACTTTAGTCTGCCCTTGCTGTGGAGTTTCTTCTTATGAGGAAGTGGGAACTCTGATGAAATCTTTATAGTTCTACTGTCTCTATCAAAACTTGCTTTATTCTTTATCCAGTTCCCTTCCTGTCCCCCCTCCCATTTCGTCAGTGAGTGTGTGTGGTTTTACCAAGAAAGTTTGGACCAGGTGATCCTTAAGGGCTTTCTCCAATCTTGTTTTAATATGCTGGAGTAGTCTTACAGACTACTTTTTGTGATGGCAATTGAGCAAAAGTCTGGAGGCTAAGTCCTGCAATATTTACAAAAGGCAGATAAGAATCTCTACAAGGACTTCATCACATCTAATAGTTGTACCAGTGCTAGGATGATACAATGTTAAGATGATAGGAACTCCAGAAGAAAATCAGCTGGTTGCTCTAGTTATTTGCTTTACTTTTATATCTCTGAAGCTGAAGGGCACAAATACTGCATTAACTTTAGGGCTTTTTGCTACAGCTTTAGAGTTCTGTGTTGATGTTTTATATCATGAGGTTAATAACACTTTAATTTCACCTGGAGAATGTCTTTCTTTCTTCCTTTCTTATTTACATGTGTTGAGGACAGCATTACCTATTGATATATATGTTTAAAAAACTAAACCAGGATAACATCATATATCTGTTAACTAATTTCCAGCACTAGGGCCAATTTAATTTTTCTCTAGCTGAGTCACATATATACTAAATACATACAGAAAAAAAGAGTTTCATTTCTTTTTCCAGACTTGCTAGTGTACATATGAAATCACAAAGAAGTAGGAAATATTAAAAACCCCTACCCTGTTAACACAGTTAGGTGTGTTGTAACTTTGGTGGTGAGAAGCATTAGGGGAAGGATGACACTAAAAACCTGTCTGGTTTTGTTTTGGTTTAGATTTTCTCATTTGAAAGTCTTGAGTGATTTTTAATGCCTGTGATTACTTTTCACCTAAAAATCTTCTCTACCAACCAGCCATTTTCAGAGTCATTCTGGATCTACCACTGCAATTCTGTAAGCTTTTACAGGAGAAAATGCTCTCCTCATGCAGTCCTACAGGCCCATGGAGCATTGTTAAAACAAGCAAATGTTAAGTGTTAATCTTTATTGGTCTGTGAACTTAATCATGCATAACCAGAAAGAGTTCATGTTTTTAATTAAATCACCACCCATTCATTACTTATGTTATCCTCAAAGGAATATCAGTGAAAGGGTCAGAGTCTGCTGGACCTCTTGCTGTTCATTTAAATTAACACATCTTCTGATCACAGGTATACATGTTGTGCTAACTTTGAAGATTTCTGCATATTAGAAAAATGGGAATTCTTTCTGAATGACAGAATGAGATCAGGAGTTCTGGAAAAACTGTTTTTCTGCAGCCTGTGTTTGTGAGTAATGTGCCCATTATTTTATAGTAGCTGACATCTATGAAAATTCTGGAGCAATAAAATGTCTGTTGCAAATTGCTTTTAAAAAATTATGCAGGCCACTTTAATAGTGTCTGAAGAAAAATATATCTTCCTTTATTAGATTGTCTATGGCAGAACCAAATAACTGTTTGAAAACAATCTTGGAGAGAGAAATAAAAGGGAGGACTTTACCTCTGTTCATATACCTATTATATTAATAAAAATCACTGAGCAACTACAAATTTTTCTTCATTCACATAGCTTTTACTTATCCCAGAGGCTTGCCAAACTACGTATCAGAACAAGGATTATTCACTTGCATATGTTCTTCTCAGAAAGTATTATTGAATTTCATGTTGACTGTTTCCTTTTTGAAAGGCATTTTTCAGTGGCTCGTAACATCCTAATATGTGCCTACCAGAGTTTTTAAGTTCAGGTGATTTATTATGGCTTCTTTGTTGAAGCTGAGAAAATACCAAAAAAAAAAAAATTACCAGTTTGTGGGTTTGGTACCATAAAACAGATTACCATAAGGAAAATCTCATCAGTTGACAGTTTGTTTTCAGAGAACAGAGTCAAGGATACGCAAGGGTTTTGTCCTGAAGACCTAAAAAATATTTTATTGTCATTTTGCATTATTTCACAGTGCACTGACACTGTCAACTAACTCAATGATTGCAGAATGTTAAGGATTTTGCTAAAATCACTGCAACTCTTCAGTCACCAGGCTAAAAATGATGAATTTATATACCAGCTTCTTTTGCATATTTAATGATACTCTAGAAAAAAGTATATGTCATATCTCTGCTGTCTTCAGTCCTATTGTACCTATTTTGAATGCATGTAAGTAAAACAAGGAACCATATACATTATTTTAATTTTCCATGCAGCAGTCTTTTTTGCACTGATTATCTACTGTGTTTGCTACTTTGTTAGCGTTGCAAAATTCCCTTCCTATTGCCGTTTTTCATTGCTTCGAATTTGTCTGCCTAGAGTCGCAGGGCTGAGATGCCCAGATGAAATGGGCAGCTGTGATGCAGTAGCATCCCAAGCAGGACATCCTGGAATCAGAGTAGATCCCACAGCCTGTTTCCCTGCAGGGCCCTGGGTGATTGAGGGACACCTGGCAGGCTCATGCCAGCTTGTTCTGTGCACAGCTTGGTGCAGCTTGGGATCTATATCAAACCAAGCTGCCTTTGTGGCCATGTTTGCCCTTCTATTGGCAAAATAGTGTTTATTGGGCACTGCAGAAGAGTTAAGGGGACCCTGCCTGAACAAGCTAATTCTGCCCCTCTTAATTATTCAAAAATTACAGTACTTTCCCCTGTGAATAATTTATAATTTCCTTTTCTGAGAATGTGGTGTGTGTCTTTACTGACGTGTCCCCAGACGTATCTTTACTTCCAGCCTTACTCTATCTAGCATGGAGTGTGTTTTCATTGTGCACCACATGGCCATAGAGAGATATCTGTACTTGTCCCATATGTATTTTAACCAATTAATATATACCCAGGGTTGACATCTGCTCTGTTCCATTGAACTAATTGAGATTATATAACATTTTCATGCAAAGGAGTATGCAAAATAGAATTTTCTGCTTGCTACATATTCATAAATCCTCATCAGAATTGTATAAAGGGTTATCATCTTCCTTATAAGTGATGAAAAACAACATCATCCAGCCAAAATTCACATTAAAAATTTTGGCCATGCTAGTGCATTTGCTGATGGAAAACCAGACAAAATTCTTCACAACTTACTTCCATTCAATTCTGATGTTTAGCAGTTTCAATTACACCTGTAGCTTGAGGCAGTCAAGAGATAAAAACCAACAACTCTAGAGAAGTTTCCAGTTAATAAATTGCAGGTTATCACAGAGGGTAAGTTACTAACTAATCCTTTCTAGCCAGAATGAAAATAAAAATATAATTGAAAGAATTTGTCTCTGACTTCATTTAAAAAGCCCTCCTGTCAGGTACACATTATGGAAACATCTGTTACTTACCCCAGTAGTTCATTTACAGTCCTTTGCTTAAAAGTTGTAATCTTGCCAAATATTTACTTTTGCGTTTTACTTGCTAATTAACTGTCATTTCTCTGAATAGTGTATTTAGTATAAAGAGAATTATATATTCTGTTCCTTATTAGTGTGCTTTAAAGCCACACCAAAAATATACTGATACTTGGCTGCTGCTTTGTAGTCTTTCAGAAGTAAGTTTGCAGTTTGATTGATTAGTTTCCACCAGCAAAGAGAAGCAGCTGCAGCTCTGAATAAAATTGTGCTAATGAGGATTTCAAAGTGGTGATCAAAAGCAGACTTTGCTCTTTCAATTGTACACTTTTCTGAAGATAAATAATTGTGCTGTTTCAGCAAAATGTGCATATCAAAGCAGCTGAATCATACATTTCAGTGGGAACTTTAGAGCATGTTTAACACATTATGACAGCTAATCTTTGTCACATTTGGTCTGTCAGTTGCAGAAGAGTAGAAAGTGATTAACTATTTTTAGCACTGATTCATGTAGTCAATCAGGAGTCTGAATATGAAGAATTTTCTATATTTGCTCATAGACAACTATATTTATACGACCGTGAAGACCCACATGTCTAGATGACTAAGTGTTACCTTCTTCAACGGTTTTAGTAAAATGTACAAATCCCATAACTTCAAGAATTTTGGTCTGCTGGACAGAGGTAACAAAGCTGTGCAAGGGGTTTGGGCACAGTGCCGTGGTCTGCCACAAGCTTTCTGACTGATGTCCTGAAATAGTCTGACAGAATTTAATTTTTAACACATTTAGGCACCTAAAGACAAAGCCATGAGCCTTCAGTAGCTTCCATTTGTATGTTCAAGCAAAAGTGAACTGTTCTCAGTTCAGATGAACCTCTTTGTATTTCTGCACTTTCAGAAGGCAAATTTTAATGGCCGTACTCAGTTCTGCAAAGTCATTTTCAGGCTGCTCAATCACTGAAGCCACCAACCTCACACTAATTACTCCACTTCCTGAAACACACTTCTGTCCCTTCTGCACTGCAGGAAGACAAAAAAATACATGGGGCATGCTTTGTCATGCTAAAACTATCAACAATATAAATAAATTTTTTAAAAAATCAAAACCCATAAGCATAATAAAACCAACTAATTAAAGTATGTTAAAAAAATCCTGCATGGAGTGAACAGTTGAGCTGAATTACTTGCAATGATATTTTATATAATTTTTTAACTTCTTTTTAAAATTTAAATGAGGCCAATGCACTTTTCAGGACGTACAGTAAAGAACTTCTGGCAGAGCCACTCAGCTCTCTTGACAAAAGATTTTTTTCTGTTCAGTGGTTGTTAATTGCTTTTAGTTATGGGTTTTGTCCATTTAATCCAAAATATCTGGATTTAAGGCTTGAAGTGAATTTTTCTTGATATTAAAATTTTTAATAATAATTACATATCCATAGTGCAGTATCTCTTTTTTCCTTTTTTGGCCACCCAACTTTGAAAGAATGAGGCTCAGTGAAGATACCTTGGAATCTCTCAGACAAGATATGGTATTCTAAATGATTCAAAATGGTTACAAATGTTGAAAAAACAACATGCCAAATAATATTTTATGTTTTGTATCAGTAGAGGGTAATTTGGATGGTACATAGAAAAATCCTGACCTTTCTAAATGCTTATCAGGCTAGTAATAGGAATTATTATTGCAGCAAATCCTTACTTTTTATACTTATTATAATGTTCTACATGGCCTTCACAAAAAAGATTAATTTTCTCTTTCATTCTGTCTTCTTTCTGTTTCTCTATGTCATACATCTTTTTTAACTGAGTTACGATTCAGAAAAATTACATGATTAAATCCTTGTTGCACAAAAGTAATCTTCCTGAACTTCTGTGAATTATTTTACTCACAAAGATAATACCATGAAGACAGACAAGAGAAAGGTCAAACTAAGACAAAACTTCAAATTCTTTAACTATCTGCTAAATTTGCTTCATCTATAATATATTCAAAATCGCTATCTTTATTTCCATTCCTTATCAAGCCAGAAATTAAATGGGAAACATTCCTTCCGTTAGCACTGTTATAAATGCTTAGCCAACTCTGCTTTCCATTCTCTATTATTTAGTATCAAATATTACTTTCCAATAATTCATACAATTTTATGAATTTTCAACAGCAATAGAAAAATATTTCTTAGATGAAGTATTTCCAGAATCTGCTGGTGGGTTTTTTTCGGCCTGCAAGTTTAGGAGATCAGCCTAAATGTTACCAAAGTGTCCAGACTTGCAAAATAAATTATTAGTATCTACATACTCCACAAATCGAAAAGGGAAAATAGGGCAAGGAATAAACATTAATAAGTGCTAATTAAACATAAAGTGATAAATCAAATTCCATTTCAGCTACACCTTCTGCAATTTTAACTAAAGGATGTCCAGTTAAGGCAACTCTGTCATTCTCTTATTTTCTATACTCAAACCCCATTATTTCCTGCACTTTTCAGAAATTTTAATAATGAGACATGTTGCTCTTTTAAGGATGCACGCATAGAAGCATAAACTAAAGCAGTGACATTTAAAATGGAATGCATTTAATTAATTTATTTGAGGTATATGCTTAATATATCAGATTCCAATAAAATAAGTTGATTTATGATGAGAGTAAAATCAGAAAAATAAAAAATTAGGGTGACTCTGCATGTCAGAATTGAGCTCATAGATATCTATTTAATTATGTATAGATATATTTATGTATCAGTTACACATAAATATATACATAAATATTTGCTGCTATTTCATGTTTTACGTTGCAGCTGTCAATTGAAATCATGTGTTGCTCAAAAATATAGCTCACCATTTAAGGACATAGTCACTAATTAGAGCTATTGCAGAGGGTTTTTTGCATTGTCATTCTTACAAGGTTTTTCTGGATTACTTCATTATTTCACTTGCTCTTTGCAGTCTCTTCACTGTTGATGTGATCTTTTTCAATGAAGGTTATTAAAAATGGACAAATTATATGCTCTGTTTTGAGAGCTATTTAAACAGAAATTCTGTTAAAATCCAGGTTGCTGACAAGTATATTTGCAATCAGAATACCCGCACACCAATTAGTTTGAGGAACCTTTGCAGAGATGAATTAGCAATGCAGGGAACGAGGTAAGTGGTTTCCCCAGGGTTCCCAGTGAGCGCATGGTTCACTGCTGCCATTTATGTTTTTTACCTCATATTCTGTCCTGTTGCACCGGAGGTTTTCTTCTGAGCACGTTCATATCCTTATACTTAGAGATGATCCTTCAATAAAAAGTCTGAGACCGCTGAGGGTAATGTGGGAATCCCTTCTGCCATTGCCCAAACTCAAAGCGGTGCAAAAGGTATGAGCACAAGGGGTTGTCTCCTCAAATACTCTTCGGGAGTTATCTATTTAGGATGACTTTACTCTTTGAAAAGTTGCTTCCAATTACTGCACATAAGGTTTTCATATGATGGCTTAGCGTGGTAAAAGTGAACTGGGTCTTGTGAAATAGATGGGAATTGAGCAAAAATTCAAAATTCAGATTTTAAAATAGTCTTAGATGACCAAGTATGATGTTCATTTGACTTTAAAAGCATTTTCTAGATATGAGAAAGCAAAAAAGTGAAAAGCATATTCAGTAATATGCCTGCTTTCCATCCTTATACTTTCTCCATCCAACTACAGCTTTTCTCAAAAAAAATCTTTTAAAAAAACCCCACCTTTTGAGTCTTACTGTTGAATTAAGGGTATATTTTTATTTTACCTCTTTGTTAAGTTAAAAATAGAAAACCTATTTATGTCATTGGTTTAGAATCCACTTATTTTCTTTTACTGTTGTCTAAAAAGAGGAGTTTATCACTATTTCAACCTACATGTGCTTTAAAGTTTCTTTTTCTTTTATTTATCTTTCAAAATACACTGTTAACCTCCAGTTTATTTGCTAAGATAAAATTTTTTAAAATGAGTTGCATAAGAATTTTGGTGAGAAAATGTTAACATTTCTGCTGCTGTTTATAGGAAAATTTTATATAATACACAGATGAAGTCCCTCTGCATGTCCAGTGAGAATTAAATTTTATATATCTTGAATGCCATAATATGTCTGCCTTATTTCTTACAGAGTGAACCAAAAATGCCATTACAAAGTTTTCTATAGCAAATAATTCACTTCAGAAATGAAAATGTGTTTTGTAGGAAATGGCATATAACAGTTCTGGAAAAAAAACCCAAAGAAAAACAGCTCTTGTAATTCTTATAAAAGAAATAGAAAAATTACATTGTACATCAGAAAGATTTTTGTTTTCAAGGTCTCCAACCCAAGGCCCTATTAGAATCCCTCCACTCCCTGCCACTGAGCCACAGGTGTTGCTTCCCTGATTTCACCCTAATCTCAAAATGATTTCTTGAGTCATCCCAACTGAGAGGATAAAGGAGAGGGTTCAGTAGAAACCTCTTCTCTCATTTACAGCATGTTCAGTCCCACCTTGGGGGTCCATGCTTTCATGTCTGTCTTTCTGTGAAGCTGGGACCCTTAGTGCTAATGACCGGCACAAAATCTACATGGGAAAAAAATAACTGTGGGGCAGAAAATATGAACTCTATAGCCCTGCTATATAAAATCTTAGGCCCTTGTGCATCAAAGTGCTTTTGCTCATTCTGTGATCAGAATAAGTAGGAGCTGGAGAGTGTGTTGCACCATCAGCAAGACACTTGACATGGTGCTGGGAACTGCTTTTTTCTTCTCTCAGAAAATGTGTCATTAGTTAATTCCAGGGTACAAGAGAACCTTCATTATTATTTATAGTTTCAGATTTCAGACTCTGTGGAGATTTCTTTAATTTCCATACCTTATGATTGCAGTTAGAGAAAAGCACCCCATTATCCTCATTATTCCTGGGCAGACAAAGCTGTAGGAATGCTAATGATCAAAAGCAGAAATCTCACCACATGCCGTATAGTACTAATTATATTCTTATTGTCTACATTTCTTTATTTCTTTTATTCTCAGTCATTTTACATTACTAAGATGTTTTTTCTCTTTTTTTTTTTTTGTTTAATGACTATGTGAATGTGAATCTTGTCTATGCTATATTATACACTTGCTGAAACAGGGCAGCACAATGGACATAGGAAATAAGGTAAGCTTGCTGGAAAGTTAGTGCCACTAAAATGACTGGAGTTACTTCTTAAAGGAACGTCCATAACTGCTGAAGTGAACATGAAAGTAGAGCTGCAGTTAAGCAGAAGACAGATGGAGGAACCAGGCTTTCCAGTGAAATTTTGGCTTAGTTCACTTCTCATCTCGCTTGCTCTTTCCTGCTTTAGCCTGATATCTGCTCTGCCAGCCACTTCTTGAAAGTTCAGCCACCCAGCTGTGCCTCATTTCAAGAGTCTCAGGTGCAGTGATGTTCTGCTTGCAAAAGCTGTGTTGGTATGGACACTTCCCTGGGGAAAACAGAGCAAAGGATGACTTTCCTCCTTCCCATTTACAAGCTCTAATGAGGTGGGATGTCTGGGAGAATCCAATTCTCAGTTGGAACAAAAAAAGAAATAGATATCTTTTTTTGAAAGAGTTCTTGAAGTTTTTCTGACAAGTGATTAAAAAGTATATTTCAATATTACTACTTCTGCTAGTTTTTATTTTCCAACCCAGTTCTCTTACCCTGATACAGAGCAGGGACTAATGACTAAACACAGACTCTCCCTTTCCACTTCTGTATCCGGGGTCCATGCCAAGAGGGTATAACATCTCTTGTGCAGCTACCATATGCCACAGTTTAATCCTGATTCAACGTGACAGCAAGATCCTTTTCCTTCTGTCATCTTATGCTGCCTGCTGATGTCACTTCGTATCCCCAATCCACCTTTCCTTCACAGCAGTTCCGTGAGCTGCACCATCCAGCCCTGCAGCTGGAGGAAGGTACAGGTCTTTTCTGCCCATGTCTGTGGCAGAAGGACACGATAATGAATTCTGGAGACCATCAGAATTTTTCAGTTAGTTTGTAATGCTGTCTTTTTTGGCTTTTTGTTTTGGCTTTTTTTTTTTTTTAAATCATCTGCTGATAAAATTTACTGGGCGTCCAAACAGCATGTCTGATATCTTTGGTTGGTGCCAAATTTATGCTTGTTTCTGGCTGCAGAGCGCATTACCAGATATTTGATAGGAAAAGTGTTTTCCAACAAGGGCTTCATTATAAAATATGTTGTCAGAAAATTCCTAGTTACTGGGGTTTTTTTTCTGACATAAAAACCAGTAAGGTCAGCATAAGTGCAAGCATAAGAGTACATCTTTATTTTTTTCTTTTTCATACCTCAAAATTTTCTTGACAAATTTCCATTTAAGATTTGCATTTACCCATACTTTACATGGCATTATGACTTAAATGAAGTACAGTGTGTATCTGCACCATGGAGGGAAAACCACAAGTGTATAAGTGAGCGCTTAACTGAACTTGTGCTGCATTTGTTTTGAAGGTTTGTTAGGACACTAGCCTAGGCATGTGACATATCTTGCTTCCCAGTCTTACCAGAGGCATCCTGTATCACCTTGGGTACATGAATTGAAGTTTCTGCACCTTAGTCTTTATCTACAAAGCAAGAATTTCATACTTCATGTGTGAGATAAAGGAATATTGATTTGCAAAGTTCCCTGGTCATAGGGTAACAATATCTGATTCTGTTTTAAATATGAGCTATTAATCCATTTTCTGATTCTGGTGGGCTAAAAGTGTTGCAGTGATAGCTCTGCACTGAGATCCAACATGAAGAAAATGCTGATGACTACCCAATGCTGTCATGCTGTTTAATCATCTATAGCTGGGGGTTGTGCAAACAGGCAGCACTAAACAGACCAGAACTGTCATTTTTAAACTTATCTCTACCTCCTCCTCTTCCATTTCTCAGGTTGCTCGTTCTCTCCCCTTCATCCCTACATCCCCCTTGAACTTCTGTTTCACAGCATCTCACCGTGGTTTTTCCCACCCCCTGTGGGTTTCCCCGGCTCCACCCCTGCCTTCCCAGTCCCACCTGCCCCCAGCTCTCCGTGCTCTGTGCAGTGCCCCACAAATGGTGCTTTATTTCCTGCCTTCCAACCTTGCAGACGTGCATGTTGGTGTGCTGCTGCCCTCCTGCCAACTCCGTATGCTTTCACAGATGTCTCGTGCCCTTCTTTTGATCCTCTTTAATGTCAGGGAACATAAACAAATGTAGCCTTCTCGCTGCTCTGCGCTTCGAGAGTGGACCTTGGGAGCCTTTGCTGGGCATAGAGCCCCATAAAGAGCTGCTTTTGCTTTTTTATGACTTGGGGCTGATAGGAAATTTTGTTTTTCCCTCAGTTCACATCTTGTTATTCTCACATTGTCAATTATTTAGGAAAGATTATTCCATTAAATTCAATCTAAGTATACAAATCTCTGCTAAAAAAGGGGAAAACTTAATGGGTCTTTGGATGGTTGGACAAAGTCTGAAATT
The DNA here is from genome assembly GCA_013397845.1 of Melanocharis versteri. Taxonomy (NCBI): domain Eukaryota; kingdom Metazoa; phylum Chordata; class Aves; order Passeriformes; family Melanocharitidae; genus Melanocharis; species Melanocharis versteri. The sequence continues at coordinate 811,996 of VZTG01005259.1, read as the reverse complement.
TTTCAGTCTACTGTAAATGCATGAATGTACACATAATTTTGAGATTTACCATGTATTGTTTTAATTAGGGTTGTAGATTCTTTACACTTAGGAGAGCATTGGTCCCTTTGCAGATCCTTCTTTTCATGGGATAATTCTGTGTTGTTTGGTTGTTGCCTTTAATTACTGGGAGAAAAATGTGAACAGGACTCAGTATATCCCTTTGAGTAGATATAATCTCATGGTTATGAACCTGCTCAGAATGGAAATATTCTTAACAGTCACCAAAAAAAAAGGATCTTTGTGGTTTTTGTTTTTGTTTTGTTTTGTTTTTTTCCTTTAATAAATGAAAGAGCAGTGAGTAATTTTTACAAAGTATTATCAGGGATGTTTGGGTTTTGTGAAAACAGTGATTGCTATTTATCCTTAAGAGGTCTTTGATAACCTTTCTCCATTTTAAATGAATGATGTGTGAGAGAAGAACACTTCAGGAAGGAAATAATGAGCCAGTACGACTAAAGCTCTTCCCCCGTTGTCCTTCCCTCTTTCAAAAGCCTGCAGCATATCTGTATGAAATTTGTATCTTTTTCTCATTCCTTTCCCAGTTTCCTCCAAATATGCACAGGGATGAGAATATGTTCCAGTGAATTCTGTTGTGTATGTCAGTGAGAAGTCATGATTGTCTGGCCAGTGTGTCAGATCCTGTAGATCATCAGTTTTGTGTAGTAAAAAGTGGTGATACTTTGCTTCTTTGCCTCTATCTCTTGTGTCTTTAATACCTGTATGGCTACGTTTACAGTGTGGAAATTATTTTTGTATATCTTGTACATCTTATGTGGTCTGAGGTTGGTTTGGTGGGGGCTTTATCTTGTTTTTTGATTGGCTTGTTTTATTGGTTTTTTTGGTTTGATGTTTTTGTTTACTAGAAAAGGAACTTGCCCAAGAAGAGCCAAAAAAATATATTGAAATTTACATTGTACAGAAAAGAGACCTGGGAAAATACTTTCAGATCTTAGAAACCCATTGTAGCAATTATGTAAATTTTTGTACAGTATGGTCATGTTTTATGTAAGTACAGTAATAAGGAAATGACTTAAGCAAACCAGCATCTATTCTATTAGTGTCTTTCTACTACATAAAATGCTGTTTGTGTCCTTGTAAATTAGTCTTTAACTGCTACTGTGTCACAACCATTCACGTTTAATGCTAATGAATCGATAAGAAATGTGAAGGATAGATGAGCCATTCATTCCACTATGTTTACTACAAGGAAACTGAAAGACTGAGGAGCAGAAACACTGGCAGTCTTTTAAAGTTAATTTCTGAAAGCTCTGAATTTAAATATAACATTGTGTATTTTCTTCTGTTTTGTGTTTTAGCTTTACTTCCTAGAAAAACAACATTAGAGAGTTTGCAATTATTTTTTAGCACTCTATACAATTACTTTTTTGATTATTTTTATCTTTGGAATGCCCATTCATATGTTGCTCTCATTTCAATATAATCATTTTCCTAATGAACTTATTCCTGTAAAACATCCAGCTAGTGGTTTAAGGGTAAAATTTTCTCTTCTGAAGACAGTTTTCTGACTTTGAACCTGTTAGCTAGATAAACATATTCATTGTTGCCATGGTTATCTACAGGCATATAACTAACTTTTCAGAAAAATTCATAAAATCAAAGTGTCTGCAAGTACTGTAGGCTTCTACTTAGGACATAGCAATGTCACAACTTCATAGAAGAATTTCATGGTTGTTATTTACCAAGAGCAATGTATAATTACCACAAGATAAATTAGACTAGAACTTGAAAAATTACAGTTCTTGTAAAAAAAAAATGTGAGATTTATGTATTGGAAAAATTCCACTGTTTCATAGTGTAAAAATCCTTCAGTAACATTTCTATTCTTTTTAATAATCCTTGTTTGGAGCATTGTGTACCCCCTTAAATCCTCAATCCTTTTCATATGTTCCCAAATAAATTATTATTTAAGGGACAGTCATCCTGCAGTTACATTGAAAAAGATTCATTTTAGTATTTGTTCACAGCAGATATTTGATAATTATAACATTTGAAGTGGAGAAATTAAATCCATATTAGTTATATGCTGTTCTTCCTGTATTAAATCCTGTCTTTCATTTATTTGTTTTTGTTTTGTTTTGGACAGACAAATACATTGGTTTCATTTTCCATGAATTTTGTATTATGTACAAACAATTTTATTTTCAGAGACTAAAGCATGAAATTGGCAGAAATTGTCTGTTTATATTTATTTTGTTATGATTAGTTAGGGGTGGACACCTTTAAATTTTGTGTCCAGTGATCACAGGCCTGAGGAAGAGAAGCAGACATGTTCCAGATGTTATCGAATGACAATCTTATTTTCATGCCCCTTTAGACTTGTCTCTACTGAGACAAGATACTTCAAAATATAGAGACCTGAAACATGCTCAAATGTAGTGGCTGAGGGTTCTGTCCATGAAATCAGGGCTGAGAGAATTCTCAGCAGGATTCTTATGTCCAGGGCATGTCTAATCTACATTGCTCCAGCTGCAAAAAAAAAGGAGATAGGTTTTAATAGTATAAATACATTAAGATGACTACAAGAGTCCAAAATCCAGCTATTGAACTGGAGAAGTCAATCAAATTTTAATAAGGTATGAGACTGTTTATCAATACTTATCAAATTAAAGGAAGGAAAAACTCAAACCAGCAAACAAGTAGCCAAAACTTTTCTTAAATGAGAGTTATTTGAACAACATGAATTTATGAGTCCTCCAGTTACTCTGCTTAAAATGCATCATTTGTTTTTTTCTTTAAATTTATATTTTTAATTCGTATTTTTTTACCAGTTTTCTTTGGTAATACAGCTTCCCAAGATGCACAGCTGCAAAGGAAAAAAGATTAAAAGTTCTGAACAAATGCAAAATTTGTTCCTCTATGTGAATCAGCAGGAGAGACTCAATGACTGGGTCCTGTAGCACACACTGGTCTTACTGCCCTGCTAAGGCAGAAATTTGGTCCTGCTGGACACACTCTGCAGGGGTGTGAGCACCCCATATTATTCATGTGAGGTATTTCTTTGTGTTGTAATTGTGTTCACGAGAGTATCAGAGAATATGATGTATAAGCTCTATAAATTAGTTGTATGTGGTGGTATCCATATCCTTCTAATTCCAATGCCAGTCTAAGGAAATAATAAATCACATTTCTAATATATCCATATATGTGTGATAAAAACATTTCCGTGTGAGAGATCTAAAACATTGCGCTATTATTCCTATAGGTCCAGGGAGAATTCTTGATTAAGAAAATGGAACAAACATACTGCATTCAAAGGGAATGTACAAAATGTTTTTATTCTGGTAAAAATCTAATTACTTAAATCTCAGAATTTTCATATTGCTTCTTTCTTTAGAAGACATGATATATTCCCTATCAAAAGCAATTTGGTTTCAAATTGCATATAAGTGATATTTGATATTATTAAACTACTGCTGGCTTGAATCTGGCTCTGAGCGTGAAGAAAATCTTGATTTTTTTCTTAGTCTTAATTTTATTGTTATGTTTTAGAAAACTTTCTTATACATTTTGAGGTCTATTTGGGTATATCCTCGCTATTGTTCTTGCAATTATCTTTCAACCTGAGAGGGTACAAGAATTGTTTTCATGGTTTTAATTTTATTATACTTTTGCCTGACTGTGTCTCTCCCTCATTCTTTATCTCTTTAGGTTGGCTTTGTGTCTTTTTTCATGCAGAAATAGGTATTGCCATCCCTTTTTCATTTTCTTGTGGGCTGTCATAGTATAAATGTGTAAAGGCAATCTCCATATTTTGTGGTAATTCTGAGAGTTTTCATCCTGGTTATCGTATAGGAACAAGGTGTGTCATTAAAATACAGGAATGTTTAGTAGTACTTAGTTCTGGTAGCAGTGTTTGTAGGCTGAAAGACATCAACAGCTTGATTGTGCAAAGTATATTTTCTCAGGTTATGAAATTGTGGTAGAAAATCCACGTATTGTATACAGGATAGGACAAAACCCAATAATGTCTGGTGAATACTCAGATTTGATAAGCATTGAGAGAAACATTCTGAAAAATACAGGTTGATCCAAATGTCAGTGCTTTCTTGTTGCTGGTTATTTCCATGGTGTTTTGGAGTATTGCAGTGTAGGGCAGTACCACAGAGGAATATTTGATTGTACCAAACAAATCAGAAATATGTGCAGATGAGGTCTCTAACCTCTTAATCACTGTAGCATTGCGACAGTGTAATAGGTACAGTGAGTATGTGTGTGTGAATTTATAACAAAGTAATCTTTCTTGGAGTCCAGAGCTGTCTATCTTCTAAGACTCTGGCATTTCATTTAAGAAAATTGTGTGCAAATGCACATAACAATTTCCAAGTACTTCCATCATGACTAAAATGAAACAAAGAAACACTTGTATTGTGAATCCAATGAATTAGTCAAGCTTTTGACAGTAAACCTATATTAGGATTAAAATATTGTTTTAGTAAAGGCAAAAATCATGTATCTTGTAAGTGTATTTTATTTTTTCTTTTAGCTTGATTTTGTGTAGCTTTCTCTTTTTGTCTGTTCCACTAAATTTACCTTGGTCAAGTCCAAAAAAGGGCTCCATGATTAAAGCAGAAAATCTAGATTTGGCTTAATCGATTGGGTTAGGATTTTCATAAAGAATTAAATATTATCTCTTCTTTCTAATTTAGTTTTTTCTAGTCTGCATCAAGACATTTGTTCGCACACAAATTAAAAAATTGAAAGGACCGAATAACTAATGATATGTAATATGTCAGCTTCATTCTTCAGCTCTCTTGTCACATTGGCTTGCCAGTCTTTGTGTTCAACTTTTTAAAGTACTATTAAGTGAACCACAGCAAATTTGTGAAAAGAAGACCATATGTCATAAACTAGTTGTACCAAACTATGAATTATTTTTTCTCAATATTTAGCCATAATCATCTTCAAAACCTTGTTGTTTTTCTGTTTTGGGGTTTTTTTGGGGTTGTTTTTGTTGTTGGTGGTTTTTTTGTTGGTTGGTTGGTTGGTTGGTTGGTGGGGTTTTTTTGCTTACTTAAACTTTTACTTGATATCTTATTTCATTGTGTCAGAGAATCTGACTGGCAAATGTTTTTCCCAGTTGCTATAGGGATTAATTTCCTATGAATATTGCAGGAAAAGAGGAATTTGTCAGTTTTATTTGTTATAGTTTAGAGATTAAAACACACGTGATGAGTTTTTCAGCAATTAGTCTAACAAAAGGAAACTTTCCCATTTAGTTATATAACTATAAAGATTTCACAGTTTATCTCTGGCTCTGAACGTGCAATCATTTTTATTGGCCTTTTTCCAGGCCGTCTCATAACACATAAAGCTGTATTGTCAAAGAGAAAATAGCAATATCAGTGCCTTGATCGGAATTTCCATTAGATCATCCAAACAAATGTAAATTGATGTTATTTTCTGCTGCACCTGATTGTATTCCATACCTGCAGCTCATACTGAAAGAGAAATATTTTTTTTTTTTATCCTGCTGTATCTTTCAATCTATTACTGTCATCTGTTATGATTTCCATATCATTCTTAATATTGATTAAATCTCCTGGAAGTGTTTGCTCTTTTTTTAAACATCAACATGAAGCTTTTGTTTCAATTTTCACACTTCTATTCATCCTGAGATGCGTGTCCTGATGTGTCTGTTTCAATGAATATTTTAAGTAGGAAACAGGTGAGAATGGTGAAGTACTACTATGGTAGCTAATTATAAACAGGCTGAAACAACTGATGTCTCTCATCGCTTTCATATTGCATAACTACAGAAGTACATTATTCTTGCACATGGCAATTTTCTTCACATTAAGCAGAAAATTTGTGGTTATTGAATAATAAAGTATAACTCTATGTTTAGACAGAAGATATAAATCCATCAGTTCTGACAGCTAGAAACAGGTCTTTAAAATAGAGAAATTAGGAAATTTTGAACATAGATTTGAGTAATTTTAAAATAATTGACTAATGTCCATATGGTTCATAAAAACCCATTCAATGCATAATGACTTCTGAAGGAAGAGAAAACATTTGTTTCCACTTTATATGCATTGCAAATATACTCAGTAGTTTTACATTATATTTAAAGAAAAAAAATATATTAAGACAGAATTTATTTTAAAATCATATCTCAGTAGTTTCTGTCCTACTTAAACCAAGCATTTAAAAGAAATCTGTGTGAGAAAAGTTCTGTCTAGTAGAATCTCACTCCTTATTAATGTATAAATATTGATTGTTGAAAAATAAAATTCAATAAAACAGCAAAAATAGCAAAGACCAATGGCCTCCCAATTGCTTTTAAGCTATTAAATGTCATTTAGGTATTCCTAAAATATTTAAATATTTTATAGTTATCCATCAAGATATACAATACACATTAAAGTATTTATCAGTAGCAATTTCCCCAGGATGGAGGGACAAAACTTCCTTCAGTTTAAACTAAAATTAGTTTCACTGTCTCTCAGATGCAGAGTCACTGCTACAACTGGTGTCCAGTTATTAACATGACAGAGTTTAGGATCCTGTATGCTCCAGCCCACATCAGATATTCCAGTCCCACTGCCTGGAATCCTTCTCATACGCCCTCTTTCTTCATGACTAATATGAATATTGGGCTGCACAGCATGCCCAGCTCCTTCATTTCATGGATGGAACTGCTCATGGACTAAAAGTGAAAGTCATAAAGCAGTGGAATTCAACTTGAAAATTGAGAAAAGACATGGCTTATATTAAATGGGGAAAAAAATCTAAAGTATGTGAAGGAATGGAGGTGTATTTAAATTCTGCCCTGCAGTGATACCGTCAGAAAGGAAAATTAGGAAATTTTCTGATAAAAATAAATTTAGAGATTCTGGGGCATTTGTTCATGCACTCATCATAATTGTGTATTTAGTCCATGTTGCCGTTACAAAGCGGAGGTGATGCAGCTGTCAACCTCATATGCTGTATCTGAGGATACGCTGTGGGATTGTATAACATTTGTTTATTTGTGGCATCTGAGCTTCAAACATACATAGAATGAGTTGTTATGTAAGTGGAAATAGAGAATCACTCCTTTTGTCCATAATGTCGTGGGCTATGCAAAGGTACTTTGAAAATTACAAAAAAGTAATTTTTATTGAGGGCAGAGGTGTTCTGGTTTTTGTTGGTTTTATTTTTTTTCAACTGAAGTACATTCAGAATGCAGAATTCAGGGCCCCTTATGTTCTTAAAAAATATACTAACCAATCATAAAATTATATTTTGTGTTCTTTGATTTCTGAGGGGAAAAATTTATTGCTTTTTGTTTGCTTTTTAATTTCATTGGAGTTTATATAAATCTTGATGCTGTGCTTGATTATTTTAATTTTATCAGATAGTTTGTAGCAGTATAATTTATTTCTCATCTAAAAATGAATTAATAGCTTATTGTCTTTACAAAGAGAAGCTGTATTTGGATTCATCTGTCTTCACTGATGATTAACACAGAAGCTATCATGTGGGGAGTCATTGATACTGCTGTGGGGGTTGCATACTCATTATCTCAACATATTTCTATCAATACCGTAATGAAGGACCCTGCAGGACACACCACACTGCTGGTTTTGGCACACACTGAATTTTCCAGTTTCAAACTGCGACACAGAATGTAATCAAAGGGCCACTTCATCTCTAGGTACCAATGAATAATGTGGGTTAACATACCTTTAAATTTTGCCTACTTTTAGGAGCTGATAAATAGTGGAGAACCCCCATTCTGGTGCTGTCAGTCCCATAGTGTATGTCTATATTCTGAAAATAAACATAGTTTAAACTGGATTCTTTTGGAAATATACAGATGGAGATTTCCTTCCATTTCCAGCATCTGCGGAAACAGAAAACATGAGTTCTTGTGATTTCTGTCAATCCATTGGATCAGAAAGTTCCCACTACATTTTCTTTTTCCACAGTTTAACAAACTGTGCTGAGGTGCAGATCCAGAAGATGAGTGCCGTAATCTGTCGGCAGCAGGTGGATTTTACATTATGAAATGACTTTGTTTGAAAACAGACCTTTCTTTTACATTTTCACATACTCCCCATGTTCCCAGGACTTCACAAACATTATATCTCTAAAGGAGTTAATACTGGCTAAATAAATATTATACTGATTAGAAACTAAGTACATCTTCTTTACTGTACAAGAGAGATTCTTTGTCTCTCCCCATCTGACATTTTTCCTTTTATGTCCCCAGCTGTACTCCAGTAGGGTTTAGTAGGTTCTACAGACTGAGGAGGAGACCTCTCATTCTTTGATTTTCTCTCTCCACAGTTCTTTTCAGCCTTTTCTGCGCCTCTCTGTACTGCAGTAGGCTCTTTAAATTTGGAGTAAAGTTATTTCAAAACACCCCATAAAAGGATGCTGGCCAAAATATACCTGTTGTGTGTGCAATATGACACTTCTTGGTAACAACTTCATTAGCTCTAGAAGAGAAACATTATTAAATTATGGGGGGTTTTTTTGTTTGTTTTTTTTTTTTTCTTTTTTTTCCCGTTGTATTTCCATTCTGGTCACGCTCAGGTCTTGCAGGTCCTTTCACCTGAATGGAAAGCTGTGATGAATTGTGAGCTGCACTTAGGTATCCTGATGGTGTGGTCGACTTCAGGTATGAAGCAAAGAAAGCAGGCAATACTAGTTTGTTTAATAGCAGCACATCACAGTAAAGTTGATTACAGTTCAACATGGCTGTGGGATTTTATAAATGAAGTAGTAATACAACTTGAAATGGTTGGGGGGTTTAATGCATTCTTCAGAAAAGTTTATCTGAAGATTATGTCCTGCAACACTTGCTGAAGGTTGTTTTATGGTGGACAAGCTGGGGAGCTTTACAATGCAGTTTTAATATAGATAAACTACAATTAAAAATTTTACTATGAAAATAGCTCATTATGTGGTAAACTTTTGCCATTCTACCACCATCAATTACTAGCATAAAGTTTTATTGTTTAGCTGCAGCAAGAGAAGAGAGCTGTATGAGCATGAATTCCTTTGTTTATTACTTCCACTTTTGAAATTAGTCACTCTTTTCCCCTGAATTCATCAGCAAAACTTCAGCAGGAGAGGATTGCAGGAACAAGCTACAGATGCAAAAAAGTCTAGAGAGAACTAATAGCATTTATAAAATTCTATTGCATCGTTTCTGTAATAATTTGTTATACTGCAGTGAATTCAGAAATTAAAATTAGAGTTATGTTTTGGTTTGCAAAATAAAATATAAGTCCATGGGGCAAAGTAACATGCATAAATATAGACGTGCGCACATAGTGATTACTTCTTGCTGAATTTCCAATGCACCATCATACTTGAGAGATTTTTCTGTTGCTATCATAACAATTGTTCTAGGCATGCTCATTCTTTTTCTCATTGGCATAGAGATGAGCAAAAGAAAAAAAAAATCCAGTAAGATGTTACAAAGTTCAATGGGATCATCATGGGCAAAGTTCTGGAAAATGTGTCACAGTGGCTGAATAAAGTCATGACTTGCATCTTCTCTGGTTCCTGTCCTGTACTGCAGATATGCTGTAGGTCTGCATACAGATTGTAACAAAGTCCAAGTATGATAGGGTCATACATAAAGTAAAATTGGATGCCTAAACTCAGCCCGCATTTGCAAGATTTATTTGAATTTTTTAAATTATGGCATGAATGAATGTCCTTTATATGAGTCTCAGAGACAGCATTCAGTTGTGGGAGTCCTTCAAAAACAAAGACATTTTCTGCCATCTCACCATGTTCTGCTGCTTGCTTATTGTTCATCTTTAACCTTTCCACCACTCACTTTAGAGCAGCATGTTCAGTCTTAGGTTTCGTGGTGATGGGGACAGTCTTTTATGTTCTGACTTACTGTTTCCCTTCTATTCATCGATCCATGGTGAGCAAAATGGTAACATTAACAACATAATCTTGTCCAGAACAATATTTGTGAGACTTTCATTAATAAATTTGTCCACTGTAAAGTCAGTGGTTTTTGGTTTCTTTAGTATTTGTCTTCAATTACTAAAAGATTGGAATTAACTCTATTTGCTTAAGGAGTGTAAGCAAAACAAAAAGCAGCGTTCAACAAGTTCCTGAATTAAAAATGAAAAATAATTATATCAGACACAAATGGCAGACGAAAGTAATATCACCATTGTATCTGTCTCACACGCAGACATTATTCCCTCTATCAGTAAAACTGCTGCATAGAGTTTCTTCTCTTACTTTTCTAATGACCTTGCAGAGTTGCATTTACTCAAGAACAGCTGTCACCGACAAACAACCAACGGGACACTGGTACTGCTGAACTACCTGCCTCGTGATGAACTTCACCAGTAGCTGTCCTGTGTATCCAGACTCTGTAATTCCACTTTTGGAATAAATAGCTCCAATACAAGTGGAACAGCAAAAGCATCAGAGAGCTAGAAGTACAATTCAGAAATTACTGGGGTTTTTTTAACAAAATTTCCACAAGACGAATACTGCAATTTAAAAATACTTCATCTGATTTATTGAGAATTTGATATGGGAGGCAATTGCCTCTATGAGACATAAGCTGACAATTTATATAGACTTTTAGCAAACAAAGTACATGGTTCATGACACAAGCTCCTGTCACTGTAAGCAGTAGGAAACAAAATAATAATTTGTCATAGCAATAACTGTGGATTGATAACCTCTACGAAAACCTAAAAATAGGATTGCTGTTTCTATTACTAATGTTGTTCAGTTGAAGTCTGATGAGCTATGCTCATGAGTAGAACTAGCTTCAAAATAGGATTAAAATTGAAAAGCAATATAGTAAAAAGTAAGTTTTGGTTTGGCAGGGGCATTTAGGGGATCTGTAGCCTGGTCTCTACACAGGAGGTTAATCCCACAGGAACTTTATTGACTCCAACTGTTTGGTGCGTGTGATGACAGACAAAAAATATCCTGTTTTGTTTGAGTTGGACAAAAGCTTGCATACTGACACATTTTTGTACACTCTGTCTAGTCACATACACTCCTGTACCTTAATCTGGGTTAGGCGACTCTGACAGTAGCATCCCAATAAGTGCAAAACATCTGATTTTTCAAATACTTCAGTACATGTGTCTTACCTCAGTTCAGATACAACAAATCATGTCGTCAGAGATGGTTTCACACTTTCAGGAGTGTGATAGCAGTGATTTTTTGCTAAGAGAAGAGATGCCAGTTCATTGACATTGATTACATTGAGAATTATACCAAAAAATAATTAGTAACTCATGTTTTTATGATGATTGGAGTATGTGTGAAGTCTGCTTCTAGCAGGACTGAATTTAGAACCAGAATGCCCTTTTTATCTCTTGTCTATAATCATTTGTTAGACATGTTATGACTTACTGAATGTAGTAATCTGCAAATAGGTCTAACTATGTATCTTTGCTTTATTATAAGCATTATTATCATATAAAATTTCAAATGTAGTAGTAATTTCAACCTTATAGAGCACATAGAGGAGGATATCACTCCTCTTCAAATATGTCTATTACAATAAACTGATTAAAAAAATATCCTGAGAAAAGCACCATTAGGTTTGTGAACAGAACTGGGTTCACTGGTTTTCAGAGGGATGTCAACTTTCTGTCATTCTTCTATTGCAAATCAGAAAATAAACCCACTAAGTAATTTTAGACAAAGAAAAACATGTATACATGTGTATTTTAAGTATCCCTTAACATAATAATACCATTATGCTGGTAATTGGTTCTTTTATAGCACTTAAAAATACTTCAGAATAATTAGATAATTAGTAGAGTACTTACAAAGAGCAACAGTACACAAACACATTGAGAGTGTGTTGAGCCACTCAGGGATATTTTGCTTTTCAGCACAAGATAAGCATATATTGATGTCAGAACATATACTCTGATAAATTCTCCCATTCTTAAAATAAAGCATTTAGTACTTTATTGAGGTCCAGCCATTTCTGAAAATAAGTGATCTTTTGTTTGTGTATTTGTAACATCTCTCCAAATTAAAGAAAGCTCTTTGTTTTTGTTAACCCTCACCTTTCATGTGTGTCTTTCTGAGTCAGCCTGCATGGGTTGTGGACCCATAATTTGAATGACCTGAGAAAGAAGGAGTCTTAAGGGCCAGGTTTCATTTCTGTTTAGCAGAGGTGTTGATAAGAAGGCACCTTAGTAACTTTGGGCTTTGTAATGACAGCTCTGTTCAGATGACAGTTTATTTGAGCAGCTGGTTCAGGTGTTCCTACACCTGAAAATGGGCCCTAAGCACTGACATCGTGATTGAGTGTCCATGCTAAGCACTGACCCTTCTTCCACAGTCAGATGCATACAAGACAAATGGATGGGGAAAGTTAAAAAAATAAAAAAAGTTGTATGTGTCTTGTCCAATGTGAAGACAGCCCTGGGAAACTGTATTCTGAGGTGGGCCAGGATTTCTTTGGCAATTGTGATTTGGTAGCTGGGAGACTTTTTCTGGGAGGCCATGAAGCCAAGAACCAGTTAAACCTCAATGTCTACTATGCAGAGAAATCTCTGTGGGTTTCTAATAGAAAATGATAGATGGTCATGTTTTTAAAAGCTTCTTGTTTCTACTTCCATTTATGATAGTTAATGAATACACAAGGAGCCTATTTATATTAGACTCTTAATGTTACGCAGCGATAGTTTTTTAACAGCAAAGTGCAGGAAATCTCTAGATATAATTGCCACATATGATAGTGTGATTTCAGCCTATTACTCTTTAAATGACTCATAATTTCTTAATACTTCAGCATTTCATTGCTCTTTTTACCGCATCATTTTAGAGCTTGAGTGTTCAACTGCTTATCTAAAAAGTCATCAAACCCATGTCATTGAAACAGCTCTTATTTTTAACCTGAATCAAGAACTTGAAGTACAGGAACAGAGCTGTTAAATGATTTTTCCCTTTATCAACACTTTTAAAACTGTTGACTTTAAAAAAAAGGAAGTAAAGTGTCTGTACTCATCTGCATTCTATAAGTCATTATGTTTATAGAAGTTACCACTATGGTGCTTTTCACAGAGTTCAGATATAATTCTGATTCAATAGAAATTTACAATATTTGTTGGATGTTGAATGTTTATTGGATGTTATTCTAGACCACCACTTTTGCATCATGGCTGTGGAAACACTTGAAGAACAATTTTCCCCTGACTTTTCACTAGACTGGAACAAGAAGTGAAATGGGGAAGAACTAAAAATATGAATAATTATTTTTTAATTCCATTCAAGTATTTGGAATATTGGGTGGTCATTCAAGGAAGTTTTTTAAGTTTTTCAATTCAGGTAGTTTACCTAAGCATAATGATAATGCATTCTATGGATATTTGACAAGATAATCTGTAACCACTGCATGAGACTGAAATTTTTATTGGATGTATTCATTTGGGCTTTAGCATAAATTATTATGCTTTGATGCTTACAATATTGAAACTGAATATATCACATTTAAGAATATATACTTGTAAGTACAGATAATGTTACATGGGATATAAATATAATGCATACAATACTTTCCAGATACTTTACAGGAGGTGTGTTATTACAGCTGTAAGCATGATACATAACAAATGCAAGGTTGGTTTTAGCAAAAATACTCAGGTTTATAAATAATATATGTTCCTTTGCTGATTTTATAAAAAGATTACCTTTGTGAATTCCAGAATATATATTAGAACAACGCATGGAGGAGAAAAGAATTTTTGAAAGTATATTTATGGCTTACACATTGTCTGAAGTTAAATAGAGCCTGGAACCAGTCTATTCCTTTATTTAACCAGCTGAGAGTCTTTTTTTGCTTCAAGAGGAAATGTTAAATAATGAATTTTACGATTTATAGAGCTAACCAACTTTACATCAAATTATTGAGGTTTTCTTCTTCACAACTGGAGTCACATTAAGCAGAAAAGTGATGACATACATCTTCGTCCTATTTGGTTTGGTACTGAATGCCTACATGATTTGTGATAACATAAAAAACCCAACAACCTGCTGATATAATTGCTGACAAACAGTACAACCACTTAAGTCATGTATAATGTATGTGTTATTAACTGCTTGAAACCACTGGTGGGAGATGGCTTTGAGTTAATTATAAATACTTTCCTATTTGACTGAGAGAAAAAATTTTCTAATTTTATTGCAAAATATAGATTTCTTGCAAAGAAGAATTTACCTAGCTACCTATTTAGTATTAAATATATGGATGTAATTAATTTTCCAAGACACTTTCTATATTTATAAATATATATACATATATAAAACAATTGTTTGTTTAGAGCTGATTGATTTTTTTGAATAAAAAGGAAAGTATAGAGTTCTTATTTTTAAATTCTCACATGAAAACTCTTATAAGATCTCAGAAGCTTTGTGGTTACCATGGCAATGGTTATCAGTTTGTCTTTAATATAGGTCATAGTAGTGTTACAAGTGCGTAAATTCAGTTTCCACAGTAAACTTGATAAAAACATAATGCTCTTCTTTTACATATTCTGACTCACTCCAAAAAGCTGTATTCAAGACAGATTTCATTAACAAATGTATTTTTAATCCTCAGCAAAGATCAAAGGTTGCTTGCAACTAATTAGCCGATTAAATGAATGTGCTCTCCATGTAGTATATGGCAGCAAATTTGAAAGCAGCAAAGAAATTAAAATCAAGATATTTGCTATTGTTTTTATCCCAGCTTGTTGATAAGTGAATGACAGGATAATGTTTCCTGGCTTTTGATGAGGACATAATGATCTGAAGAACATCTCAAGTTAAAAGAAATCAATCACATCTGTGTAACCTTTTAAAAGTTTGATACAGTGTGACTGCGATTAGAAATTTTTCTTCTATCTAGGACAGGAACTGACAATTCAATCTGGTCAACAGGACACCTCAGGAGGCATGGCCATCATCTTCAGGCAGACCTGCTGAAAGCTGGAAAGGTGGCTGATGCTTTCACACACCCGTGTGCAGCCCCTGGCCAGAAAGGGCAGTGGGACTCAGGCTGGACACCAGGGTACAGCTGCTGCCCCAGACATCTATTGCATCATGTACAGTTATGAATATGGTAATCCTACAAAACTTGGAACAAGCTCCCTTAGCCCAGAGCATGTTTAATTCCTGTTTATACTGGGTGACTGGGGTCAGTTTGTGGGGAGTAAACCCTGTAAGAAATTGCTGCTTTAGAGGCTTTACTCTCCTGGCCTGGGGGGCAGCAAGGTGCACCTCAGTCTAAGAGTTACTAGTTCTCAATTGCAAATAACTCCCCACATTTAGATGTCTAAGGTGTTCCTGTCAGGTTTTTTAACCACTGACTTTCTCATAACAATTAGCTGTAGATCAGGCAGTAGAGAAGAAAACTGTGTCATCAGTTTCTCATTAATTAAGCTGCAACTGGAGACATCAGGGACACTTGGCAGCTGAGATGCCATTTCAGGATTATAGCATAGAGCTACAGTGTGCTTTTAGCTGAATGAGATAGTGCGTTGTTTAATATTTGAATGGCCTTTTTCAGATTCCTGGGGAAGTTCACTGTGATGAATCAGAACACATAATACTTTCAGCATTTATGATTTCAGGCTGTTAGAGGTGTGACTCCATTTGTTGCTCTGTTTACTTCTGATTCATTTCATATATTATTTCAGAATTATAAGAGAGAGAAAGTTCTTTCTTTTCTTCTAAAAGATCTCTTACTCTTTAGGAGCATATTTATTTCATGGGCTGGTGACTCACAGAGGAAAATTTGTAAAAAAATATGTTGAAGAAGCCTTATATCCCAACCTTAATTCTGTAAATTTTAGAAAGAAAAACTACATTTTAAAAACTTGCTTTGTGTCTTTCACAAGGTCAGGAGGTTGGAGTATCCCTTGTTTGGGATCCAGAGTGGTTGCAGTGCTCCAAAATCTCTCTGATCCTCAGTTCCTCAGAAAATAGGTTCGTTGAGTTGCAGCAAACTACCTTTGCAAATGTGTTTTTGAATATACATACATACACATATGTCTACATATGCATGATCATATATATTGTGCATCAGAAAAATCTTTATAGATTCCTGCTAAGCCTTCTGACAGAGAGTTCCTGTGTCTGTAGTGACTGCATTTCAAGATCTGTGGCTGATGATAGAAAACCGTGTAAGTTTCAGAACTGGTATTTGACCATCTTTCAGAACTGGCCAGTGACCTCTTTGTGATAACCCTTCCTTAAAATGTCTGATTAAAAAGCTGGTGTGTGTGTCTACATATCTCTTTCTATGATTTCTGGTCTGTGCTTCCCCACCACTCCAGGGAAAGTGTGCTACCAGAACAGGTACTAAAAGTATTGGGTTTGGTTTTTTTGTTCTGAAGTATCATTCATGCTCTAACCTCAGTTAGGGTCTCTAAAGAAAAACAGGTCTTGCATTCAGGCAACAGATTTCCTGAAGTCTACATAATATGTTTGGGTTTTAAAATGTATTTTTCTGGTTTTTAGTTATCTGTAAAATATTAAAAAAAAAAAAACAAAACCAAACACTGAAAATACCTGTTCCCAAAGCACACCAGGCAGGGATAGTTGTCTATATTAATGATTCACAAGTCCTTTCCCTTATATAACCACTTGGTTATTACTTAGCAGATCAAAGTACCTACAGCTGTGTGCCCCAAGAATTTTTTATGGATGTGCCGATGACATTTTCCATCACTGCCATTGCTATGAATATCAATGTTAATATGGAATTGGGTATTATGTGGAACAGGAAGCTCATTAGGATTTTGATCTCCTTTGTTTGTTGTTCTGTTCTTTACTTGCTCTGACTTAGTTTTACATTTGCATTTGACATTTCTATCCATAATACCTATGAAATTAAGTTCAAACTTTTAATACTGACAAGCAGCACTCTGATAAGCTTTCACATTTCAGTGAAAGAAACATTATTAGACAGGAGGTTTTTGCCTTTTTTTTTCCCCAAGAAGAAAAGATGAAAGTCATAAGTGGCAGTTTTGTCTGTCTTCTCTGAGCAACAGAAGAAAGGAAACCCCAGGTTCAATATTGTAACCTGCCTACTTAGAGGGAGAGTTTAATCTGACAATATTCGTTACACCAAAAATTTGTTTGGAGAGGATTTCTTTGTGCTTAGATTAATTGCCTCATGAAGTTGGAGAAATCACATCTTCAATTACAGCTTAACTTGAAATAGTAGACAAACCTGCACGCATAAGGTACATTCTTATGAGTGCTAAGATCAATAAAGTATATATGACTAAGGAAGAGTTGCAAAAATAGACAGACTGCAACTGGTTTTAATTCAAATAAAGTTTTGACTAGCTCCCCTTGCAGCAATTCCAGATGAAACTAGATCTTTGGATATGACATGAAGAATTTAAATAAATAACTTACTTGATGTAGCTTTATTCTGATGTTCCTGTATTGCTCAGAAACTTGCTCTTGCTTACACAGCCTTATAATGTTTGCTACACATATTTATGATTGAGAAGTGCATTGACACCAATCACTGTTTGTTCCAGGTGTCTAAGCAAGATAAATAATTTCAAAATACAAAGAAAGCTTTATAAGTTATGCATGAACTGAATCTTTTTGAGATAAAATAGAGATTATAGATTCTTATGCAGAAGAATATATGTTGTGGAAAAAGGTGATTTCTGGTTTTTTTTTGGTGGAGGTAATAATGCATTCAGATGTCATTGCCAATTATTTTTATAAGAAGATTGAATAATTTTCCTGATTATAACTTTATTTGGAAGAAAGTGTAGACGGAGGTAGAAGGCTATTATTAGTTGCAATGTATCTGCCTGTGAATCAATAAATAGTTCAATCATAAAGAAAACTCAATACATATATTAGTTTAATGGCTACTTGGTCCTGTTTCAGAAAGCATAAGTATAAACAAATTCCCCAGTTTAATTTTTCTGCTGAAAAAGCCTATTCCTTTGTGTGAAAATCCCTGGGGGACATATATGGTCTAGAGGTGGGAAACTTCAAAATGTGGAGTGTTTAATATATTTTGCTGTTTGTGTGGTTCACGAGATAAAGAATTTTGTGTATTAAATGCTAGATAGATTTAGGTTTCAGGCTAGAGAGGTGTTTCAGATAGTAATGAATTGTTTTTCCAAAGGAAAATGAAGCGGTGTGTTTTCATAAAAACAAAGGATACAGGATTTCATAGGAAAGCAGGTGGTGTTCAATATATTCATTACATGTCTGGAAAGAAAAATGAAGTAGGGGGTGAAACAGATGAAACAATGACACAGGTCACTGTGTGAGACAGGTTATTCAAGGTAATAGAATTATAATTCAATAAGTTGTGGATTTAAAAAATTTATTTGTAAATTCTCTACTTGTGTTCTCTTTCTTCTCTTCTGCTTATTTTTGTCATTCCCAATATCCATACTGTGCTTTGGTACAGAATACCTAGTTTAAAGACAGCACTTTGTATTATATTTCACCTCTATCTGTAGTCAACAAGAGAGAAACCATACTTTTTCAGTACACACCTATATCACAGCATATTTTTGCTAGCAGCTTATATTGACATCTTTAAATTATACTCATTATTTGGCTTTTTATTAATTAATCAAAAGGAAAACCCCAAGAAATACAACTGTCTCCTAAGAAATTTGATGTTTACTGCTGACTTGGAAAAATCTATTACAGATAGCCATTCTTTAGTAGGGATGCATTATCAATTTCATAATATTTTTTCATTTTTTTCCCCCCCACAGGTAGATTTTGTGTATTTAATGGGTTTGGTGGGTTTATCGTGTTGATTCATTATGTGAACCAGGAACATTTTGCATTTTCATTTTCCATATGTTTTTCAAACAAGAGCCAGCTTAATTTTCATTGTCATTCCATTTCCTTCTTGAGACACAGGATGCTCAAAAAGTATTCATTTTCCTAAAAATCTACTCTAAGATTTCTCTTCATTTCTATGCAATCCTCCTTCCTCTCCCCAAATACTGCTTGACGAGTTGCTAGCAGCAAATGTTAAAGTGACTAATTACATTACGTCCTCTGCAGCTGCAGTGTGTTACAGCGCAGGCAAGAAAATGGGTTTCTGGAAAAGCGTCGTGGCTTCAGGAACCAGGTCGCTAACCCAGAGTGGCTGGACAGGGGAAGAGCACTCGTCCTTGATTGATGTGATGTGAACTTTACCAAAAGCATCCTCCCCGGCCATCCAGCTGAAGGCAAAGTCTTTATGCGTGTTGCCTCCAGCAAAATGCAAGTGAATTAATCAGGAGACAGTGGGAATAAACTTGAGGACTAACAAAATTTGGAAAGGGTCATTAAAAAAGTTCTCACACAGCATTAAGGAATTATCATGGGCAGAGCGTTGGTGTTTCATAAAACTGGCATAGTTCATTCAGCAGTATGTCTATAGGTAAATGTATAAACTGCTTGAATAAAAAAATAAGAAGCAGTTTAAAGGCTTAATCCATCATTTCTGTCAAGATAATATATTATAAATTTTCGTTATTAAAATATTCAGAAGAACATGGAATTAGTTCTAAAGTTAAATTACTAAATCATGGTTGCTAAAAATATGCTTTCAGTGTTAGAATTTGTGGAGTGACAAGACTATCTGAGGTGAATGCAAGACATCAGATTATGACCTTTTACCAAACAAGCACTTCTTGAAATTGTAATTGCCTTGGGCTAGTGAATGCTGCTATTACACTCATTTTCACAATAATTGTACACGTATTTGAAAAGATGTGTCATATATCTTAAATGCCCAACTTACAATAGTTTGGTATGATTACAGCTAATTAAATCAGTTGGGAAAACTGTACTTAATCATGCTAATTACTTGAATGAAAAGATAGAGAAACTTGTGGCTAAGACCTATAAAGTGTTTCCCACATTCTCACTGTAAGTTCAAACTGTGAGCTTTTTCTTTTTTCTTTAAGTTTGATACCCTATATTGTTCACAGTTTGGGGAAACTGGGATCCCTTGATGGGTTGTGGTTTTTTGGGTTTTTTTTCACTCTAATATACAAGTATTTATTTTTCATTTATTATGCAAAGATTTTTTTCAAAATATCTAAGACAGTGGTGCCTACCAAATAAAATTTAAAAAAAAAACAACTTCTATTCCTAGCGAAACAGCCAACTTTAGAGGAGCTCATCATCATGATGATGAATTAGTTTGCTCAGTGGACCTGTTACCTACAGATAAAAGAGAAGAACAGACTACTGGTTTTGCACCAGCTGCTGGCACATTGTGAGACTGGTCTCAGATTGGACCAACTGGCCCAGAGGCAGAGCTTGTTCTCTCTGAATCTGTGGGGAAGTTGTAAGCACTGCTCATGATTTTAGTGCAAGTCATCTACATTTCTAAAGAGCTGTGGGTCCTGAATTTAACAGATCCAATTTAAAAATCTGTGGAAATTTTTTCTGCTGGGAAGTTCAATGATTGAATGTGTAAAATACAGAAAAAAGTGCTGAGCAGCAGGAAAATCTTTGAGAAAAATGAGTGTATTTGAGACATTATTGACATAATTAGTTTAATACTTTATAACCAAATAATTATCAAGAGAGGAAGGACAATGTGGGTTTTGCACATTGTAATTTTCACTTCTCAAAAGCAGCACTTTTTTCTGCTTACAGACGGATAATAGACAATCTGTTATAGTCCCATGAATGTTCTACTTTCTTTAGAGGTCAGTGTTATATTTCTACTAATTTTTCCAACTTTTAGCCATCCCAGAGTTACATACATATGACATTGTAGTTGTTAACCCCATCTGACCATCAACAACTTATAACTTATTTTGAATTAAGTATATAGCCATCCACCTTTTTCCGTATTCAACTCCTGTCTTTTTCCATTTGCATATGTCCAAAACACAACAAGAAATGCAAATTAAACCTACTTAAATATCTGGGAAGGATGGGAAATGGAGAAGCTAAAACATATCTGAAGACTATACAGACAATAGTTTACACAGAAGAATACAAAAGTACAATATTTATTAATGAGGGAAAATCATTTTACTAAGTGCATCTTAAGGTGCATTTACCATAATAAAAATGCTGGCATGCATACAAATGATCTCAGAATATCTGATTTTTCTTAACTTCAAAGTAACATTTTCTGGGGCTGATTAATAGAATAAAATCTATTTTATGAAATAATTCTTGAGATTAAAAACATATTTTAAATGTTCCTAAGTCTGCTGCCAATGCTGAGCTATTAATAACTTGGCTATCACTTGCAGGCAGCTTTTAGTAAGTCTGCTTTTTCAAAAAATGACAACACTTGGCAGAGAAATTGGCCCTTATTTTCTTTGCAAAAGTTTAGTGGTGAAAAACCTGTTTCAGAAAAGTTTGGAAGAGTTTCATACTCTCGTGAGTTGCTGTCAGACTCCAGCATGAGGCTGCTCTCTCATGGGCAAAGCAGAAGTGAGCGGGGAAATAAATGTCCTCCTTTCTTCATCCGAAACATCTTTATTAATGAAAATACAGCAAGATGATAAGGAAGATTAAAATTTATTAATATATCAAAAATTATTTCTTGAAGGCTCCTAGAACAGGAGTTGGTTATTTTGCCCTGTTTGGAGCAGAGGTTTTGGACTAGATGACCTGCAGGTTGCAGTTCTTTGCAGCCTCGCCTAGCTTTGATTCTGATATTTCACACGATAAGTGCACACTTAAAAACTCTCTGAAATATCCACATGTTGATGAGGTATTCTGATTAATATTTGAATAAGGAACCTGGTATTGAAAAATTTACAAATTTTTGGTGACTCTTTTCAAAAATATTTATTGCAGCCTGCTTTTAATATCTTTTCACAATTTGTTTATGAAATATGTTTTTTTTAAATCGGTCCAACATTACACTTGACAATTTTCTACCATGATTTTCTAGATAGTCTTTATTTTTTTGCTTTTCGTTGCAGTGCTTTTTTTTCTTCTCTGATGATTATGGTTTGGTTTGATTTGAAGTATGTACCAAAAGTAAATCTTCTCCTTTCCTGCCTTTCCCTTTAAAAAATAGGAAAGTAGGAGCAAAAAAGATATGATTATATCAAGGAACACACATTCGCTGAGACTCCTTTTGCCTTCCACATTTGCTTCCTAGTATGAGGTCTTCCCCTGGAAAATTTCTATGGCATGGCTCCAGAGTTCTTCCACACCAAAAATTCTTTCAATTTCTTGTCTGTTGATTTCTGATAGCTTGAATCCAACTGGTACTTTAAAGTCAATTCTACTCTCAGAAAGAAATCCCAGAAAAATGTATCTGGCTGTGTATAATTTTTATTATTTTAATTATTTATTTTTCGGTTGCTGTCATAAGTAAAATATATTAATTTCAAATTTATCACAAGTGAGTCTGGCTGAACCTGTACCATATTGATAAATACTTTTGGAATATGCATGAAGGATAGAGGTACACACTTGGAATCGGTTTGGGACCCCACCAACACTTGATAAATACACTTCTATCAGAATAAGTAGCAAAGTGACAATAGGGGGAAAAGCTCCAAGTGCTGCAAGTTGCACTTATACATCAAGCAGATAATTTCACTAGAAAGGTGTGATGTTGTCATGTTTTCCTCCACTCTTCCTTATGCCAAGTGAATTTGGGAGTGATTTGCTTTCCTTTCTCATATTTTTTAGCTCTGAAGACATATGATGCATAGTCCTAACACAGAAAGTACCCTCGAGTTTCCTTTTTTTGGAGTGCTTTTTTATTCTTTTGAACCTCCATTGTGGTGGGCTCTACATTAGCAATCATCTTCTACTGTGTGTTCCCCAGTGATCAGCTTTGAACAACTACAATGGGATTTACCTGAATTTGTATTAGACAAATAGGAAAACTGAACAGAGGGGAAGAAAGCAGAGAACAACACCATAAATATGGCATTTCTCAAACTGCTAAAAAAAAAAAAAAAAAAAAAAAAGAAAAAGAATTTACCNAAAAAAAAAAAAAAGGAATAGTAGTTACCTTTTTTAGGTTTTTTTGAAAAATAGTGTTATTATTTATTTTTCTACACTGATCTGCTACTTTCAGTGTTTCTTCCCAGGATTATATATTATGAATTGGGCATGAAAAGGGCCTGTGGTAGCTTTTGAAGTCCTAGTGAAACCCATTTGCGATACTGAAAACGATGCCATCTTACCTGTATTGTGTATGATATCACACCGGAGACATCTTCCATGCGTGCCACTAACAAATGTCACAGGTAAATTAAACCTCCGATGGAGGCAATAATTTCTGGATGCTCTCTAGAAGAAGTTACATGGAAGAAAACCACAAATATTGTAACTATGT
Source organism: Melanocharis versteri (assembly GCA_013397845.1). Classification (NCBI taxonomy): domain Eukaryota; kingdom Metazoa; phylum Chordata; class Aves; order Passeriformes; family Melanocharitidae; genus Melanocharis; species Melanocharis versteri. Next base: position 788,679 of record VZTG01005259.1, on the reverse strand, counting down.
ATAACAGAGATGTAACTCAGTCAGAAAGATAATGTTAGAACTGTCGGTATGGTTTTGACAAGTATTTTGACTTTGACATAACGCAAGTCTGCCTAGTTTTCCTGAATGCCAGATATCTGTGGGGTACAATGGGAATGTGATATCCAGAGACTTTCAAAATACATCTCATCATGAAAATCCATCTGCATATTTTAGTGATTAAAATATACACCTTTAAAAGTCCTGTTCCTCATCTCTTATATCTTGTGGAAGATACTGATGTAATTATTAGGAATACAAAGCATCCATAAAACCACTACCTAAGTGAATAACTGTTTCTATTTGAAGAGAAAGTGAGTAGGCTAATCTTTTTTGAGTTTTTATTGCTGTACTGTTTTCTCCTGGACTTATTTTCTTTTTCTTGGAATGTGGGCCCTCTCTGGAAGGAAACAGAATATCTGGTTGCCTGGGGTATGAAAAAGGCTCATATACTCAGCATCTTTTTTGACTCAATCTTCACTGGCAAGTTCTCCAGCCACACTGCACAAGTCAGAGAAGACAAAGGCAGGGGCTGGGAGCATGAAGATCTGCCTGCTGCAGAAGAAGATCAGGTTAGAGAACATCTAAAGAAGCTCAAAATGCACAAGTCCATGGGACCTGATTAGGAGATGCATCCTTTTGTCCCCAGGGAGCTGAGAGATGAAGTGGTTAAGCTGCTATCCATCATATTTGAGAAGTCATGGCAGTTCAGGGAAGTTCCCATTGACAAGAAAAGGGGAAACATTTCTGTTTCTGCTGGTAATAACTTTTACTTGCCTTTTTTCTCTCCTTAAAAGAACCAGAGCCATGTAACATAATAGCTACTATACACAGCTGTTTATGGAAAGAAAATTTGTTTCTTGCTTTCAAAATGGGACACAAGGATGAAATATTTCTGAGGAACAATCTCCCAATCAATATAAGAATGAGTATTTTCTCGTGAAAACAAAATTTTCCTATTCTCTCTGTAATTTTTTTTTGTCATCTGTAAAAATTGATAAACTATTGATTTGATCTTTTTCTTTCTCTAGTTCCTTGTAAAAAAACCTTCATTTTTTATAGGAGTGTTACAGATCTACATTTTAAGGTTCCATACAGGTTTGGGATTTGGTGTTATCTTGTATTTGAGGTGACAGCTAATTTTCTCATTTCACTAGCTTGGCATGTAATATACTTCGAACATTCAGAGAAAAGTGTGCCATATAAACAGAAGCCAAGAGTATTTGTATGCAAAATAGGTTGTGCTGCTACTTTCTACACAGACTCTGCATTCTAGAATTCTTATCCATTGGGAAAGAGTTTAACTTACTAGAAAATCACATTGTCCAAAAAAAACTTTACAGGCAAGTCACTTGTTTTATGGGGATTTAGATTCCTGCTACTAGATTTACACAAGGATTATGACACCAAGTGGGATTTAAAAAAGCATAGGAATTAAACAAAGGGGATCCATAACAAGTTTCTGAGAACTGACATGACAGTTGGGCTCCTAAGTGTCTATACCATTTTTGGAAACTGGATGAAGGCTCCTGAATCCCTGGTGACATGCTATAGTAAGTACTGTGCAGAGGCATGGAGCTCAAACACTAGAAGCAGCATGGATTTGTTAGCAGTACACCCTTCCCTCACTCACCAGCACACATTACTGAACTTCTGAAATAGAGTATTTTAGCCCAGACAGTGTCCTTATGTGTCCTTTCTGATGGGGATCCTCTGTATGACACTGAATAGTGCCTTGTAGACAAACTCTGAAATAGATTAGCAAAATTCTAACATAGTTAACTAGGCCCCTCATTGAAAAAGTTTGGAGTTTGCTTTACAGACAGCTAGCATATACACAACTAGGGTGGATATTTTTATGCACCAAGCATTAAATATGGTTGTGTAATCACCAGCTCTGGTAACATTTCTACAGACCAAATGTTTATGATGTCTAATTTCTGTTTGTTGCCAAGTAACCGTATGATATGTGCTAATATAACATCTGCCATACTGCGTTTGTAGACAGAGCTTTATTTAAAGCTTGGCACGTTAAATGGACAATATGTGTAAGATATTATTGTTCTCAGGCATGTTCTTCTCCCTTTCCTTGCATGGACTGCGTAACTTATTTTTGGCTTTCATGTCCTATGGTAGAACTTAATTTCCTACCATGTTACGAACCAGAAAAGGTATGGAAACAAAAACTGCACAGCTGAGGCGTCAGACAAGATTTGTACAGAGATAATGCAAACCTGAAGTCCTCTGTGCCAGGGTGTCTGCTGTTATAATGTAGGGGTCTGTGCACACAGTATAGAACCAGGCACAACACCTGTATGACAAACTTTGGAGCTCTACAGTGCAATTTGCATGGCATGGTCCCCATCCCACCTGCTGCACAGACTCTAAGTACTCAGGATACCCAGAGACTTCTCCAGGCTTTCTAAACCTGATTGTACAGTGCAAATATTTGCTAAAAATTGTATAACAAGTGGAGACCAGCTAGAGATATTTTGATCCAATCATCTGCTCAGAATAGGGTCAGAGAGGGCAGGCTGCTGAGGGTCATGTCCAGTTGGGTTTTGAATCTCCAGTGATGGAGACAATAAAATATCTCTGGGCAAACATCTCTGTGTCTCATCACAGCTGAGCGAAGCGGGAGGATCACCTTCAACCTGCTGGCCATGCTCTGCTTGATGCAGCCTAGGGTGCTGGTGGTCTGCACTGCTGCAAGAGCACGCTGCTGGCTCATGGCTAACTTCTGTTCTGTGAATCGAAGGTGCTTCCGTGCCAATCTGATTTTCAGCTGCTCGGCTCCAGGCCTGTATTGAAGTTTGGGATTATTGCTTCCCTGGGACAGGACTTGGTGGTTCACCTTGCTGATCTTCATGAGGTTCCAGGCGGAGTCAGAGCATTTCTCCAGCCTGTTAGGGTCCCCCTGAGTGGCAGCAGCCCTGTTGGTCATCAACCACTCTTCCCAGTTTTGTGCTCCATTATCCAGATCGCTAAGGAAGTGCAGAACCAGCACTGATCCGTGGAGTACAGGCTGCCCCAAAAGCTTTGTGCTGCTGGTTGCAGCCCTCTTAGTCCAGCAGTTCACTCAGTTTTTAGCCCATCTCCCTATCCACACAAAATCCATCGAGTTTGTCAGTGAGACATGGCCTTTCTTAAGTCAAGATAAACAGCATCAGCTGCTGTCTGCAGGTCCACTGAGCCCGTCATCTCATCACTGAAGGCTATCAGGTGGTTTAAGCACAATTTTACCTTTTTAAATCCATGCTGACTATTCCCAATCATCATCTTGTCCTTAATAATCTTAGTAAGGGTTTTCAGGACTGTTTGTTCCATCATCTTCTTAGGGATCAAGGAAAGGCTGGCCAGCCTGTGCTGCCAAGATCCTCCTTCTAGCCTTTCTTGAAGATTAGGAGTGATATTTGCTTTCTTACAGTCCAAAATCTCTCAACTTAAAAGCAAAACCCTTGTCTCAATGGAGAAGATCAAAAAAAGCTGCCTGAGAGGACAGAAAAAAACATGTGCACTCAATGAGAAGTACAAAAAGAAAATAAAAAGTCTTCTCATTGTTCATGAAAGTGGATTATTTTCAATTTTTAGGTCACAAGAAATGATAGTATGCTAAATTCTTAGCAGAGCAAAGACAGATTCAGAAGACTAAATCACTGAAATTACTTGGAGAACAAAGCAATTGTTCTAATCTTACAGGTCTAAGACAGAACCTGAACAGAGAGAATGAGAGCAGGTCACCTTTTAAATCAGATGATTTTTAAATAGAGCAACAAAATTAAAAGGTTGAATACAAATCCTGAAAGAGAAAACTCTATGAAATATGTAAAATCTTTAATTGCAAGGCCTTTAAATGTCAGCTCACTGGAAGACTTGAAATGGTCAGGGTGCATAGGGTCCTATTCTCTTTACAAGGCCTCCTCAGAGGCTGAGAAATCTTGCTTTGAAATGTCAGCATTATCAGCCAATTTGCATCAGATTTAATTTTACATATATATATATATATATAAAGTATCTAGAATTTGTCTTCAAAGGTCATGAGCTAGTGTATATTCAAAAAGTATCTGCCCTAACTCCAAAAAAGGAAAGAATAATAAAAGCAAGGCAGGAACAAGTTTCCCAGTATAACTATTCATCTCCTAAAATCATTGTTCTACTGATCCCACCTTCAATGAGGTACTTTAAACTGTGGCTGAAAAATCTTCCTGGAGGAAAAGGGCCTGGAGATGCTGGTCATGAGCCAGCTGTGCCCAGGGGGCCAGGAAGGCCAATGGCAGCTGGCCTGGATCAGCAATAGTGTGGCAGCAGGACCAGGGCAGTGATTGTCACC
>VZTG01005259.1:726481-784219 GCA_013397845.1 Melanocharis versteri | reverse complement strand
ATTTTGAATATTCAGAACTTTTGCAGATAAAAGAACCTTGTGTTAGCTTGTGCTTTTCTTCTGCGAATTAGGGAACTATCCCACGTGAAGCCCGGCGCTGAAATAAACATACACTTTCTAACTTACTGAGTTAGAGAGTCTTTGTCCGCCCTAATTGGATATTGATATTAGATCCACATCCATATTTTAATAAATCAGTTTATTGGATTGGACAGTGCTGGGTTAACAGTTGGACTTGATGATCTCAAAGGTCTTTTCCAGCATTTATGATTCAAATGATTCTAAACCACACTCCATTTCAGTGGGTTTGAAATCTAAATCTGGGACAGGGTATACAAATAATAGACAAAAAAAAAAGGAAACAATTGCAAAATTTCAGAGGGAAATTTTAATGATTGTGAAAAGATTGAGGACAAGAAATAATATTAAATACTTGAATTCAATGACAAGTGTAAAGGTGGGGCTGTACAAGAAAATGTAGGTATCACTGAATAATTGGACTGTATAAATGAGACATTCTTGAGGTCATCTGGAAAGAATAATAGAGTAATTGTTAAAAAATGTATATTTTCTCTAGTCACAGAAGATATAACCTTATGATACTTCCACCCCCATATTTTCTGTGTTTTAACCTAGAGATAAAAGGAAGGAGAACAGATTAGGGTAATGATATGAGAAGGGAATCTATGATGATATGCATAAAAATTTTAATAATGTGTTGCAGAATGCTTTCTTGACGATAATGTATTAGTCTGACTTCTCTTATAAGTTTGCCTAAATTCTTATTATTCATCTAACTCTGTTTTGCTTGATGAATATGACATCTTTTCAGGTAGCCACCTTGTTAAGAACGCTGTGTGTGTTTCTATTTGTTTCACAAGCAAATAGAAACTCTTGTTTTATAACAGGAGTTATAAACAGACCACTTCCCTAAAGACTCTTCTAAACAAAGGCATGACCTAACATGTCAAGAGCAAATTCCCTGACAGGTTCTAACTGCATTGCTGCTGAAGGACATGCTGGTGAGCTGCATCATTAAGCTGAAACATCAGAGGATCTGCTGGTGGAAACACTCCTTGATACATCATTTAATTATTTTGCTAACAAGAGATTTTATTTTCAATAAATGCACTGATAATATATCGCCTTACTTTTTATAGCAACAACAGCAGCAACCATTCATTTTTTTTTCCCCAGATGATCTGATACCTTTAAGATCCAAGTTCAGGGAAAAATTTAACAAACCGTACAGATAGACCAGGCTTTAGCATAACATCCTTTTGATAAATCTATACAGGAAATCTCATTTCTGTTATCTTGGTTTAGGGATCAGTTTTATACAAAAATGGTAGTTTAGTGCAGAGAAACTTTAGGCAAGAGAGAAAAAATATTTTTGGTATTTTAGATTATATTTTGATTTGACTTTTTGTATTATGGATCTCTTTTTTGTTTGTTTGGGGTTCTTTGTGGGAAATGGAGAATCCTGTCACTATAATCTAAAAAAAAATCTCTTAGAATCAGAGCTTTGCTTTATTCCTTCCCTTTTTCTTTGTAAGATCAATACATAAATCCTAAATCTGCCACACAGAAAGAGACTAAGAGCCTATCAAGATGTTAGGTTGATATTTCACTCAACAGTTTAACTACATATACTATTTGGTTCTTTTGCATTTCAAGACTGCATTAACATCTGCCATGGCAGCATTTTGATTGTTTGTACTTTTTCCATGGAGATGATCTCTGGGAAATGTCACTGTGTGTTCAAGAAAACTGACATCTCCTCTGAAGTCATAGGGATAGCACAAGTGTCACATCAGATTCAATTAGAGATGAGCAGATAATGAAAACCCAACATCTGGCTGCATTTGCTCTTCTCCAGTATTCAGTGTGTTGTTGATCTCAGGGGACTCACAGGCTTAAAACATTTTAAAAGACTTCTTGGAAATATTCTTCCCATCTTTTAGATTTCATTTTAGCAATGCCTCTTCTCAATATGCATCATGAAAACTTTTGCAACCTCTTTATTGATTACAGGTTTAGCTGTTCCTGCACTTTCTTTTGGGCAGGGCTAATATTCTGTTCAAAGCACTATAAAGGGTTTTTTTGAAAAAAATTGTCATTGAAAAAATTAAAGATTATAGCCAGTTTGGGAAAAACAACAGAAGAAATGATTAGGTATGAGAAATAAAAATAATTTTCATTTATATGCCTAAAGCAGTAGGGGTGGGGAATTTAAAATATATTGGCATAAAAAAAGTGGGGGTTTTAAATATGTGGTAAGGAGAAGACAATGAGAAAGACATAAATTGAAAGGAGTGACGTTTTTGTCTTGCAATGCAAGATTTATGGGAACATTTCAGAAGATAAAAGCTGATCTTCAGTCAGTCATAGTGGAAACTAAGTCATATTAGACAGCTCATTTACTGTCATATGCCTATGGCTTCACACACATATCTTCAGTATCCTTCGATGTGTCTGCCCTCAGTTTGAACTGCTTGATTCAGCGTTCACACAGTAAGGCAGAATATTCCTACAGGGCTGCTGTGCAGTTTGTGGTGTATGTGATTTTAAATGATGCCCTTGTGAATGAAAACTAATCTGAATGTGACTGAGAGCGGAGGTTTAAGGTTGTTAGAACTCTCAAGCAGGTATAAAGAATTCCCATCTTATGAAAGACCTTGCCATATATTTAGTTTTTAAAAGGCATTGATGTCTCTATTGATAGATCTGAATATATAGGGCTATACCTATGTAAGGAAAAATAAGGAAAAACCAGCATCCTTGTATTGCATTACTTTTTTTTCTCTCAGCTCACATTTACTCTGAGGAATCTCAGAGTTCTCAGTATCAATATTCATCTGGACAGTGACTGTGTACATTAATGTTTCAAGACTGCAGCTTCAGGCTGCACATAATTAATTTTATTGCAATCTACTGTAGACTACTGCTACTGCATTTTCGTTTAAAGACATTTCTATTAAAACAAAGAAACCAAACATAAAAGTAAACATCAGAGTTTTTCAAGGCACCGAAATTATCAACTGGAATGCTATAGTTTTTTCTTCTATTCTTACAATTACTTACGATTCCTGAATATGGCCATCGGTATCAACTTTTTGTAACTGATGGCTTTCCAATGAGAGTGCTTTATTTTCTGAGCCCTCTCATGAAGTAGACACCTTAACATAGCAATCTAAACCCAAATCCATTGTTTTACTCTAGGTTCAAACCTTCTCCCCTGACGCTGGCATAAGATAATCATGCTTCACAATGCTTGAATAAATGTTCAGATATCCTCAGATATCTCCTAAGGTATCCCTCTCCTGACAGAAGTACCTTGTCTTTGCAATTATCTGCCTATGACAAAATTGGCACAAGAAATATAGGAGAAAAAGAAACACAAGCTCAGAAGATTAGTAAGAAAGTGCATGGGAATGAGAAATTCTCTTAAGTTTCTAAACACAAACCAAGAGATGGGGAGTCTTTTTGAACTGTGGGTTGAATTCAAAGAAACAGTGCAGACTTCATGAAAAGAATGCCATGTCTCTGACGTCCTTTGATTTCAAAGTGTAGGAATATTTTCCCTTTGCATAAAAATGGATTCTTCCCCCTATTTAATTCTGTGCTATAGTTACAATATCTTCCAGGGACATGTCAGTCGTTTTTTTTCTAAAAATGGTCTAAGTTCACAAACGTAAGAGGTTTAATCTCATTGTGTTATCTCAAATCTCAGAAAGATCAGAAGGATTTTCATCCTCAAAATGTAATTTTTACTTCAATAAAACAGTTGAACCAGAAATGTTCTAAAATATTTATAACGCAGACTGTACAAGTAAGACAGCTATTCTTGTGAATTTTTGCCCTGGAAAGAAATGTCCAGACAATAAACTGGCTTTCTGATTTGCAGACAATTCCACACAGCCCTGACTTCCTCTAAGAAATTAAAACCTTTTGTAGTTATTTTTAAGGGAGAATCCAAGAGCACCTCGTAAAACAGACATAAACCTAGATCTTTGGAATTATAATTTTTCTATTATAAAGCTTGTGCATTTTGAGGCAGCTCCATTTTGATGTCCAGATTAGTGCTATTTTGATATACAGGTTGAATTACGATTTCTTCATTACATGTGTTAAAATCTGACAGTTGGCTGGTGTCTCCAAATAACAGTGTTTTGCACAGAGCAAGTGTATGTACGTATCACGTGACCACGTTCATCTAAAGCTAAAGCAGCAGCGTAGGAAGAGGAGTATGGAAGTCAGTGGATGATGTGAAAATATTATCTTCTGGCCGGTTTCCAGCTGGGTGACTGATTGTGGTGGTTCTCACTTTCATTACTGCAAGACAAATTGTTCAATATATTTTAAATGTACATCCAATCTGATAGACATGGAATGTGAATTTAGTCACTTTTTCTCTGAGCAGGGTCAATATGTCTGCAGTGGACTGGTATCTCTGAAGTTGTATATTAATTTTTAATAAATCTTCAGAATTGGTTACTTCACCTTTTTTATTTTTTTTTTAACTTTAATTTACTTCAAGTTTGGCACGTATTTGTTTTCAAACCATTGATCAATGATGGTTCGGAAGCCAAAGATAAGATTAGTTGTAAACTTGATTTATGATCAAACAGCTTTCCTTTAAAAGGCACTGACCTATCAAACCCCTTTTTTTTTTGGAGAGGAATATACCAGTTTTGGTTAACGGTGTCTGGGATAACATTCTTGACTCTTAAGTATGGAAGAGGTGAGAGAAGTGAAAAACAGAACGAATGAACCAACTAACCAACCAAAAAAAAACACCCAGAAAACCCAAAAAAACCCCAAAACAAACAAACAAAAAAAGTGAGAAGCAAAGAGAAAGAAAAAAGCAGGAGGGAGGAAGGGAGAAGTGATCCATGCATCAGTAGATAATAATATCCAGGAACTAAGATTCTTGCCAAGAGACTTGAGAATTCCCTCATGCAAGAATAGGAATCCGAGCACTCTGTTCCTCCTGTGTGACAGCCATGTTGATAAGTACTACCTGGTGGGAAGAGGATCGTCTCTTTATATTTTTAAACATATTCTAAAAATTTTTGTTCTTTGCATACAGTACAGAACAGGAAGTGCTTTGAAATCGTGGATATTTTTGTAGGACACGAAAATTATTGCCTTCCTGCATCTATTTATAAAAAAAAGAATAAAAGGTATTTAACTTGTTTAAGATACCAGACACAGTTGTGAGTTTTACAAATTTTGTTAGGTTCTTGCTATTTAGTAAAAGTTTAGGAAGAAAGGATTAAATTATGGTTTTGCTGTTCGATTTAATAGATAACTGTGGCTCAATATATCCACCTGAAAATAATATTGATTTTGAATAGCCTCTCACACGATCTAGTTAAGAAGTCATTCCCCACGGTTTTAGGATATGAAAAAGACGCATAGGAGACACAGGTCTACTCCAGAGTTTCTAAACTAGATGAGGATTGCATTAACTCTGTGTTGTCCATTAATGTTGCTATTTGTGGAGAGTGTGCACTTGAGAGGTGGAGAGGCAGCTAGAGATATTCCCACCTCTGCATGAGTCCACAGGGACCCAGCCCTGTAGTGCTGTGAGGCCACACCTGGGACTGGCAAATTTGGAGCTCTTTGCTGTTCAAAAAGACAGATGTTCTGGACCGAGTCCAGTGCAGGGCCACTGGGTGGTTGGCAGCTGGAACACCCAAAGTGGTGAATCTGCATCCACAGAGATGTTCAGAACGTGACTGCATGAGGTCCTGACAAACTGCTCTATTGGACCTGTTCCAACACGAGGTTGGATCACTCAGCTTCCAAAGGATCCTTCCAGCCCACATGCTGCTGGGATTCTGATACATCAGTTATGTGTCTAATTTATTTTTTTCAGTAGCATTTTATTTGTTAAATTATGTATTAAATCTCATAAATTAAACTCGGAATAAATTTTATAATAACTTCATACTTCTGTTGAAGGATGTTTTATCTCCACACATCCTGGACCTATTCATTTAAAAGTAGAAAGCCTCTTAGAGACCTGAGATACAGGACCATAAAAGTAATGTTGAACTTTGCTTAAAATGATAAAAATGCTGGTTTCTAATCTACTTATTTGTTGCATTCAGATTAACTCCACAAGTTACTATATCTTTACTTACAATGAGGGAACTTTGCTCACGGTTTCCAAACAGGTTTAGAGCAACAGTGACTCAGAAGACATTATCTGATGAATAGTAATTGAATCGAGAATGACAGAACTGCAACATTAAATTTAAATTCATAGTGGATATTTAAAAAATGGCAATGTGCTGATGAATTATGAGCCTTTACAGAGAAGTTAAGAAATGGGAATGACTAATTTTACAGTTTAAGAAGAAAATATATTTTGAATCCTTTTCCCTTCCACCCACTTTAGCCTTTAAAGGGAAAAAAAAAAAAAAAGAGAGAGAGAGACAAAAAGAGATAAAAGGAATTAACATTGGTGTAAAGAAACATAGCAACCCAGAGATGATGCCAAAAAGTCTTTCACAACTGCAGCTCTCTCCAGAGCCTGTAGTGCAAAATGATTTCCCATACAGACTAGGAGCTGTAAGAATGAACTGAGAGAATGTTTGTGGACCAAGTACATGTCATTTACCACTCCTGAATTTTGATTCATTGCTGTGTCTGTTGGTTTAACACCTCAAATACCAACTGACTGGGTTTATGCTTTTGTCATATAAAGGATAATCTCTGTAGAGCAGAAACACAAACTGATAATGGTTCCATTCTGTAACTGTTGCAAAGTTGAAATTAATGCTGTATATTTTAAAGAACATTGATAATTTACTAAAAGACCAAAGGCAACATAGCAAAGAGAATGTAACTAAACTTCTCCTGGTATTCCACTGACAGGAGATGAGTGTGTTTAGTAGATTAAGCCCATACACATATGGGTATGTGTGTGTGTCAGTAAGAAAAGGAGCATTGATTCTGACAAGTTGAAGGGAACAAATATTCTAGAGCTATATCAAAATGTCAAATGTATTTTAAGTCTGCGACAGCCCATAATCTGTGTTAAAAACTGAAGTATGAATTGATGTTGAAAAGCAGAATATCAAAATGTTGCAGGTGACTAGAAAAGTTGGAAATTTCCCATGAATATTTACTATCAGTATTAAAGGAAATAAAAAATAATTCTTTTTTTTTAATATGGCATACACTCATCTGCCAGACTTAGCAGAGTACACTTGCTAACAACAAAAGTAGTAATAATCAATGTAACTTCTATGAATTAGGTAGGCAGATGTTATATTTAGTAGAATAGCATGGTTTATAAACCTGCATGGTTTGAACACACTTCAACAACCTTCAGAAGGTTTTTGACCACTACAAAACTCTTTCTATTCCTCTATTGCATAAGTCTACTAATATTATTTCAGGGTAGACCAAAAGGGAAGAGGGAAGCCATCTTATTAGCAAAATGGATGCATTATTTAATTGTATCCATTCCCTGGATTTTGAAAACTTAGCCTTTTTCTAGTACTGCACTTTACAAAGTTTCAGTGTTGGGAATATCTTCTCAAATAAAATTTTCATCAAATATTCCAAATTGTTTTACAGTGACTTAGTTTATGTTATTCATCTGTTAATGACTATACCTTATAGAAAACTAATTAATTAAATATGAAATTCTGGATAATATTTACAGAAATAGAAAATTGCAATATCGGTGCATTCTTTGTTGTTTGTTTTTGTTTTTGTTTTTTCTTTTTAGTTGGTTGGTTTTGGGGTTTTTATTATTTTTGTTTTGTTGCTTGAGGGTTTTTTGTGGGAGTTTAAAGAGATTACATTTTTTTAATACAAGGGCCTTTAATTTTGGTGCTACATTTACTGTCTAAGCAAAAGCATTTACAGCTACTGAAGGCATGAACATTCTTGAAACAAAAGAAAAACTAAAGCCTTCCTGAAATAATAGATATAAAAACAAGTCTTAGTCTACCCAATAATAATCAGAACACTATATATGTGAATTTCTTTCTTTTCTAGCACCACTAACAGATAAACCACCAAAGCTTTTACACCCCTTGGAGAGTAAGCTAACAATTCAGGAGACCCAGTTAGGTAAGTAGCAAACATAACCTGTGTTCAAATTTTATGAAGGAATTTGATGTGTTAATGTACAATGGAAATATGTTGGCATGTTGGCATTAATGATTTAATTTAAAAGACATTAAATATATTTTGATTCCATGCAGAGACATATGATATATCATCTAGAAGATTGTTGTTCACAAAAAGAAAATCTTAATAATTAATACTGAACGCAAAGCTTTTGATTACTGATCCTGCGTTTTACCTTTGCTGAAAGCCAACAGTTACATGTGTATCCTAACTTTTCTGTCTAAACTTTACCTTTTCTGTATATTTATACATACTTATGGTGGGATTAATTGGGATTTTGCGATTTAAGTTCTGCTCGGAAGATTTCTGTGCTTTGGTGGCTGCTTATAGAATTGCAAAGATATTCTGTAATTACAAAGGTTGTGCTGGTCAAATCATCCAGCAAACACTAGTGTTATCATAATAGCATCTGATTATTCTGAATGCATGGATATTTATGTACAGATGGATGAAGAGAAATTGATGCATGAAGAAAGCATTTTGTTTCACTTTTTCTAGTCTAGTGGATGGTGGATATGATTGGTCAATTTAGTGTCCTACTGCTGCAGACATAATGAAGGCTCCAAACTGAGCGCATGAGTTACTACATTTTGCAGGATATAGCAATTTATCTCTTGCGTGGATTGGCAATGAGGGCAACTTGTAAGAAACAAACAGTAGGCTGCACTGGAATTATGCTTTGGTGTCAGAACAGTAACCTATTGATAGATTTTCTAGCATGTTGGCTAACAGGAGAAAATGGAAACCAATCTGGTGGAAACAAATCTTGTAGAAAAAATATATATAAGTCTCATAGAAAAAAAAAATTACTAGTAAAGCTCAGTACGTTCTGCAACACAACATCAGAAAAAGCAGAAGGCTTGCAAATTAATTCTGACAGTCATTGGCAGAGAGTTTTATGGTGATTACCAGCTTATGGGTAATAGTGGCCAGAGAATAACTCATCTGTTCTTTGATGTTAATAAACTATTACTTTGAATGATTCAGACTATCCAGGTAGAATTCTGATATGCTGATATACAGGTTTTTTCAGAAACTGTTATACAGAGGAGGAGAGATGTAGCATGTTTTCTATTAGAGCTTCTTTCTGTTGTTCTGAAGGTATTGTTTCTGATATACTGACTCAGAAAACCTTTCCTGTATGCCAGTCCTAAATGATTTCACATTATTTGAACACAAGACTAGGGAACAGAGAACAAAGTGACTGCACATTTGTTTTTAAACTGATGTTGCTTACTGAGATATTTTTGATGAAAAAAACCAAACCAAAACCAAAATGCAGAACCTTTCTGGGCTTTGGTGTTGTCCTGCTAAATATACTGTATGGTGAGACTTTTTCAAGAAGAGTGTAATTATTAATGGCTAGCTAGAGGCTTTTTGTCTATTTATTAATCTCAGTTTTGATTTCTCACAGTTCTAAGAAACATATCAAATAATTTGAAAAGAGCTGGGTTTAAAAACGATACTTTTCAGAAAACTAGATAGCTGTTGGTGAATATAACAGTTAACTTGAAAATGTCACTTTCAGACACAGATGGGAAAGTCTGACCAAAAATTAATGTGAAGTTGCAGTACTTAGCATTATATCAAGAAGCTACAAGAATATATTAATTTGTTGTTTAAAAGCCTGTGAAAAAGCCTGTGAGAACTGGAACAAGTGAAAAAAATTGCTAGTTTCCTAACATGAAAACTGTGTTTTTCCGCTCTTGGATTTAATGCCTTGGTCCTGCTGGATAACCTCCGAAAGGTCTATGTTTCCCTGAGGAAAGGCAGTGTTCATTTCTGGGGGTCAGTTCATACCTTGCAAAAGATGTAGAATATTTTAATGTTGGAATAAAGCCAAGATTCACTTAGATAGCTATTGAAGCCAGGAGAATCCTACTCAGCTGAGTCTTGGGATGACCACATTTTGTGACCGGTCTAGACACTGCCAGATAATTTTAGTCCTCCAGTATGTGTTTGGGATGGTGTGTTTGTCCCTTACTTGGAAATTAAATGTGTTGGTGGATGCTGGAGAAGTGGAATGGGTGGTATTCCCATTCCAAAAGAAAAGACAGAGCAAGGAACTAGGAGTTTGGGGCAGTCCAGGATTTCTTTAGCAGTCAGCAGTTGCTGGGGAGCTGGGGCAATCCCTGCTCTCCTCCCACATTTCTTGGGGCAATCCCTGCTCTCCTCCCACATTTCTGTCCTTCTCACCTTGCAGTCCTCCAGCCTGAGTTGGAAATGAAGCAGGTTATGCGTGTCAGGGAACGTTCTGGGAGGTCATACATACCTTAGAGGGATGTGAGTAGCTCCAGGTGCACACGGTGCACTGAAAAGTCAATAGTGATGGTTCACCTCCAAATCTTCCTCTGCTGCCAGGCCCCTGTGGAGCAGTGCTGGGCACGCTTCTGAGGAGGACTTCAGTAATACCAGTGCATTTCTGCTGAAAGAGCTGCTGGAATTCAGTTCTTAAACAGAACACCTCCACGCAGTATCCTAATCAAGGTGCATCTTACTCCCAAGACATATCTAAGACATATCTTATTCATTTGGCTCCAGCACTGCTGGATGACAGAGATATGAGGCATAGTGGCTTCTTCTGTAAACCAGCAATTAGAATTAATGTCATGGGACCACAAACCTATTGTGTTACTACCGTGCTTGGCTTCCATAAAACAGCATCAGACCAAGATGTGACTGCAGGAAGGAGTTTCTCTAAGCGCACTGATATGGCAGAAGTCGGACACAGTCTGACTTGATAAGGCAAAAAGTGAGAAACCGGAGCTGGAGAATGTGCACACCTCAATCCTAGGAATCCACAGGCTTCCATCATGCTCAAGTTATCCACAGCTGTTTGAGGAAAAGATGTCATGCTATTCAGCTGGTATTTGGGAGCGTGTTAAACATGGCTGCCCTGCAACCAGCAACTTTAGAGAGTCCCAGGTATCTCGAGAACTCATCAGAAATATCTGTTTATTACACTGAATAGTAACCAGAAATCCACTAGATAGAAGCACAGGATAAAAATTGAAGGAGAAGTTAATTTCTGAAAGGCTTTTCGTAAAAAAACAGTGCGGGAGGGCCAAGGAATGAAGTAGAGAAAACCCAAATGAGGAAAGAAAGATTAGTTTCTGGACTTTATGTTTTTTGTTTGTTACTTCACTTCCAATTTTGCAATCAATTACTTAACCCTGTTGCAAGGTAAAAAATGCTAATTACTTTTAAGCTTTTCTTCTGTTAAAAGGGCTTTTAGGTAGGTATGTGACCCCACTATAAACTACTTCTCTGGAAACAACATCTCCGTATAAAATATAGTGGTAAATACAGTCTTCAAAAGATTGTGTCCTGCAAAGCTTGGAGCTGTAAGTAGATGAAGAGTGTTTTCAGCACTGAGCTGCCCTGTGGTCTGGCAGCAGCACAGGCCAGGGAGAGAAAAGCTGGCAATGAACAGGAGGCCAGGAGAGGCAAGGCATGGGAATGAGGAACATAATGGCCACCGTATTCTTCTTCTTACCTTCAACATGCTAACCAAATCTAGTGTACCAATCCCTGCTAGCATAAAACCCCCTTGTAATAATAATGAAAACACAAACCTGAAAGCAGAAACACAGATGCAGGAGGGAATTAATTAACATTGTTTCTTATATATCAGAAATCCTAAAACTTTGGGTAACTGTATTTTTAATTCTAGAGTCATGCAGATGTTATGTATTTATGATAAAATGTGTAAATTTATTTTAAAAATTCTATTCTGGGATTTTTATGGTAAGTTCTGAGTCTTTTCAGTTTCACCTTTCAGGTTACAGTGTTTTTTCCACCAACACTGTTCAATATCTGCCCCCCTCAAGGAAACAAAGAATACTTCTAGCCTGACTCAAGAAAGTCTGATTTTAGTAACCACTTGGTTTATGTCATGTTGCTAAAGAAGACAGATGTGGTTCCACAACAGACAGTAATGGATCTGGATTTAAAAATTACGAAACATGAAACAAGTATTTTAAACCCCTCACAAGCTAGTTAGCCTCTGTCCTCCTCACTTTTTCAATGTGTCTCCTGGTTCTGCACAAGGCTGTAATTTGACTTGCCAAAATTCACCCAGAAAAATAAAGCTATTGTTGGATTATTTTTAGCTGGCTAGGTTGATGTTAGAGAAGAGAAATAAAGTATTTCCAGCACGATATGAATGGACCTAAAAGATAAGTTTGTACAGGAACCAAGACACTTTCCCTGTCATCTGAATAAAGTAAATTTTCCTGAATTTTATCCAACCCAAAAAGTTGCTTGTGACCAAATACGCAGTGAATACCTGTCCTGTTTTTATCTAGGGCATTATTTTGATAAAATTAAATTATCTATTACATAGTGAATTGGGGATTTATTCTTTCTCACCCTTCCCTGCATATGTTCAAGAAAAAATTTCATTGAACTACTTTAATTAGTATATTATTTCTAAGTAGTATTAGTATATATTAGTATATTATTTCTAAGGTAGCAATAGAAAGAAGCTCCCCACCAGGGGCATGAGAATGCTGGTTCATTTATAGCACTGTGTTGTCATAAAAATCTTCCACACAAATTGACCTTGTTATGATAAAAACCATCCTTAACTAGATGAATCAGTAGATGTATAAATAAATTAAATTATATGAAATGACTAGCAATCAGTGACTCCTTTCAGGATGGAAGTTGAATTGAAAGAATAGTGAGAATTTTAAGTTTTATTTCTGCACATTTCATGTAAATGCTCAATACACTTTGCAACAGGAACATAATTTTTTCATTATATGAAGAATTTTATTTGATTACACCAACAGTCTTTAAACAAAATTGAACCTTTTTTGATCATGTGATTCAATTGGACACTTGCTCTTTGATATATTCTATGATTAGATTAACATAATATGGGCAACAGTTTCACATGGGAACAATCAAAACTGTAAATTCAAAATTTCCTTCCCCAATACCATCTAATTATTT
This sequence comes from Melanocharis versteri, assembly GCA_013397845.1. Classification (NCBI taxonomy): domain Eukaryota; kingdom Metazoa; phylum Chordata; class Aves; order Passeriformes; family Melanocharitidae; genus Melanocharis; species Melanocharis versteri. The sequence goes on along the minus strand of VZTG01005259.1, from coordinate 771,103 downwards.
TTTCTGATTATCTAAGGGCTTGTATCGTCCTTTGAAAAAACAACTTGGGTTGTTTTGAAAAAAATGAAAAATTGAAAAGTCTTTTTTCTGTTTGAACTACTCATTGCAAAAAGTTAGATTTAAACAAACTAATGTTTTAAGAGATTTTTTTTCATTGAGAAATTTATAACCTCACTGTTCTGAAATGTTTTGGTTTAATATTATACCAATTCCTGGGCTATACTCGCCTAGTGAAACACTAGGTGGAATTCCAATGGAAAAAGCTTTGCTGAAAAACTCACATAGTTTAGAACCTAACTGCAGACTAGTTCATAAGAAGTGAAGTATTTGAAATCTATTGTAAATGGATATAGAATATATGTGTTATCAGCATATGGGAAAAACCAACAAACAAAACCGCAACAAAACCTCAAACAAACAAACAAAACAAAGAAACAAATCTAAAAGTGTCTTTGACAATTTTTCCTACCAAGATGAAAATATAAATGAAAATATAAACCAACCATTCAGGAAAGTCATACACGGGCAATATTTATCTGATTGGGGCAGATGTTTGGATAATGCTGTCAATTTTGCTGTCTTTTTGTCAATGATAATAGCTGGATATGCCAACCTGTTATGTTACAATATGTTGTTGTAGGCTCTGAGGACCATTATGGGAGAGACACATGGAAAAATGGAGAGCCTGTGAAGTGTCAGAAGCAGCAATAATAACAGCAGTGAGGGGTTTTTAGTCAGCTTAAGTAAATTTAGTAAATATAAGTATTTTCTTCTGTTGTTTTTTTTTTTTTTTAATAAATGTGCACGAGCAGGCTCATTTGGTTAGAAGGGAAGAAATTATTTTTAAAAAGTTCTCTTTATTTCTCTGAAGCAGTGCTACTAGGAAGTTCAGAATATCAAAATACCTACTTTAGCATGTATGTACATTTTTTCATTCAAACGAGATACAACCTGACCAAAATTGCAGACAGCCTCTTTTACATGTTCTACTCTAAAGAGAGGAAATAACTTCCAATTTTTTTCTTGACATTTTCAGCTCAGCTTTCAAATTCCAAATGGAGAAGTATACCATTAAAGTGTGCTTTCAAGGTACCCTACACTCCCTTCTCTAAACTTTCAGCCTTCAGATTGCATTAATCCAACGATTCTGTAGCTGAGGCTGTCTATGAAGGGCCTAATATAGTTTACTATGGAGACAATGAGTGAGTCAGAAAAATTCAACTGCGCTAAGGAAAAGTTTGTGGTTACAGCTCAGTGTCAATGTGTCAACTGATTTTCCTTCCACTCTTTTTTCCTAATTTAATTAAATCCTAGAAGGTCATGGTTAAAGTATTAAAAGTAGTATATGTATTTTAAATGTTTCTTTTTCTCTCTTAATGCACTTGTGTGCATCTGAGAATAAACATATATACGTGTATACCTAATCTCTCCCTACATATATATTTATTTACTTATGGACAAAACTTGACAATGCCTTTGTTCAAATTTTATCCCACTTTATCAGTGCTTTCTCTGGGAGACATTTATCTGATTTGATGGTGGAATAGTACAACTTTTTTTTATTTGTGCTAGGTTATAATCCATTGAGAAATGTCTGCTCTGGAGTACTATATACCGTACTTATCTGTGTTAAACGTCTAAACCGGATTTAATTAAATCAACAGTGTCTGTTCAGTACCTCTGCAACTACGTACATTTGATTCTTTATGCACAGATTAGATATATGAGAATATTCTATTTCAGATTGCTTGTGCAACACAATCAGTTTATTTTGATAATATAAGAGAAGACTATGAAACCTGAGAAGACTTTGCATATCAGTTGGATAATCCTGAAGATTGGGTTCCTATTTAAGACTTAATCAAAAATTATATGTTCCTGACTAGTGGAGTGAAATATCCTCATATACAGCAAAACCTTTGTAGGAATACTCTGGCAGACGGGATATAAATTATTGTAACTAAGATCATAATAAGTACACATACCAAGAAATGCAATTTAGGGACATATAGTAAATTATTTCATGTGAAATTATAGTCTTAAAAAGACTTTAATTTTATAAATTTGAATCATCAGGATATGATGATTGTTCTGTGATCATATTTTGCCAGATTTTTTGCTTAAAGCTATACTTTGTGTTTCTGAAATACATGTAGGGATTTAATCATATATGATGCTGAAAAACATACAAGTGTTTCTTTGCATTAAAAAAACCCCAAACCATCATACAATGGTGCTATGCAAAAACATTAAAATGTCAAACAGCAAATGTCAAACTCAAAATTCAATATTGTGTGCCATCATTAATAACTCTATTTAAATTAACTCCTCCAGAATATCTTGCTATAGGGATATAGATCTCTTGTAAGCAGCAAAGTTAATCATATATAAAGCTGATCTCAAAAATTGTGTATTACAGTAGTACAGTTTTTAGTCAGGAATTTACGGATTTACTCAGGAATTTACAGTTTTTTACAGGAAATAGTCTGCTTTCCAGTTCTAGAATAAATGCTTTCCAGCCTTATTGGTAAAGTCAGCATGTGCTCATGCAGTTCAAAGAAGGAGCAGTTTTACATGAAGCTGCACTGAATACTGTTTTTGTCTTAGGCATACTGTGGATTTAAATTAAGATTTAGTGTTGCATGCAGGTTTCATTCTGAAACATCCATCTAAATCTGCATGCATTCTTAATAGCAAAAATTATCAGGGATTTGAGAGCTTGTCAAGTCACTAGAAAATGGAAAGTGTTTGAAGGAACACTGAGGGTCTGTAGGGCTTAAATGCTTTTGATAAACTCTTATAGTTTAGGACACAGTAGTGTGAATATTTTGAAGCAATCAGCTGAACAGGATCTTTTTTTATATTTGTTAACAGATTTGTAACACTGAGACTCCAGATTGTGCATTCTGAAGTGCTATTCTTGTCTGTTTTCATAGGGTAATGTGGATGAATACACAGGATATATCATCTCAAGATGTAATCAACACATATTTGTCATAAATATCCAAATTTTAACCTATGTAATTTTACATATTTAATATCTGAGGAACTTGAAAATTAAAAAGAAATACTCACAGAAATTCAACTTGATGCTACATAGCATAATTGACATTAAAAAATGAAAATAATTCCAACAACCGTTTATATATGGCATGTGTTACAAGGCTTTACATAGCATTTTTTTAGTAATGAATGCATGATGAACTACAGATCAGTGCACTCCTTTGTTTTGGGATGGGCTTGAGAATATTAGGATACACGTAGTTATTAGTCTAAATTTCGTATTGACAAAAAACAACCGACAATGTGTTCAACGTTCACATGCCAACCATAACTGGTGTCCTGTATCTGTCTGAGAATGCTCTACAGAGTTATAAACAAAAGACAACATGCCAGTATTTCCTACAGTCTGTCCTCTTTTAATTTTTTATTCTTTTGCCTGAGGTAAAATTATGACAATGGACTACTCAGGTACTTTTGTTCTTTTCCACGCATGAAAGTAAAATATCACCTGAAACAAGAGGTTTATTGAGCACCTAGTTTTCATGCCAATTGGAAAGTATACACAAATGAAAGAGCAAATGCAAAAAAACCCAGGTGTTAAGCACTTGTTTCACTGTTCAGAGGTAACTCTTGAGAACCATGGAGCTAGGAGGTTAGAGGAGAGAGAAGGCATTCAGTTCAGTAAACCCAAAATTTAAATTTACAGGATGTAGGTGTTTGTGAGGCCTTGAACATTTACCTAGAGCTCTGCAGTAAATGTCACCTTCCAACAAATCAGTCATTTAGGCTGCTTAAAGTGTCCTTCACATAACTATTTGTTATATGACCAATATGCTGGTATCATTTCAACAGCTGGTTTACAACTGAAAATATTGGAAAATAAATATTAGACAAATGTTATACTTACCATGAAATAAAATATATCAAGTGACTGTTCATGTTCACTACAGAAATAAATGAAGCACATACTTCAGTTAACCACATTAGGCTTATTTAGAAAAAATTATAACAAGCATTGCAAAATTACTTTTCTGTTACACTAATGTAATGAATAGATTGCAGATGTGAGGCTGTAGGGTTGTAAGTTTTGTTTCTTTCACAGCTTTCAAAGCAATTAATTTGAAGTAATAAATGCTTGTAATTTTTAATCGTTCATTCATGGTCAGATTTTCATGAGATATCTAAGAGCATGCATGGTACATTTCTCCTCATTAAAAATCAAAGGAGGACTAGCTTCTTGGTGCTGATTTTATAATATGTTTAGAGATTGATACAAAGATACCTATGGGTTTATAATAGAGAATTTTTGTGGGTTTCCTGTGTGTGGTTTTAATCTCGCATTAGTTTCTATTAAAGAGAGTGTTCATCCCACTTAAGTTGAAATTAGAGGATTTCTGTTTAGAAGACCTTTTCACCTTTTAATAAAGACATTCAATACTCATATAAAGCAAGATGACTTAAAAATACAGCAACCAATTTTTTTTTTTTTACCTTTGTCAAGTGGCAGTTAATCTCTCAACTGATATTTTATCATAGCTACAGTATCCAAAATGTCATTTACAGTCTCCCAATGCTTTGGAAAGGTCAGGCACTTAAAAAAGCTTATAAATGCAAATACTTTCCACCATATGATACTCGAATCAGTGAGATTATTCTTCTTTGAAAAAACAAACAAACAGAAGTTACATTTAGAAGGGCAAAATCCAAGACAAAATATTTTGGAACTGCTGTTAAGGAATGAGTGATCTTTACGTTTTTTTAGAATGTTCAGAATAATTTACTTACTATAGTGGACACACACGCAAATGTATTACCAACAATAATAGTTCAATCTGGTTTAAATCAAAAACTGAAATGAGGGCTAAGATGCTGTTTTAGTAGTTACTGCAGGGACACGTACAAGGCATAAATCAATGTATTTGAAAGACTTTTCTAAGGGTGTAGATTGCCATTACAATTCACTGCCTGGGTTTTAGTTTTATGAATACTTGTGTCTTTTTTCAGAGTTGTTTTATTTGGGGAGTTCCTTATATCAGTCTCTCCCTGAGGTAAGGAAGAAAATGGAGGTAGAAAATGGAGTGCAGTTTCCAGGGCAGACTGAGACAGCAGTTCAGGAGGGAAGTGACTATACAGGCTCCTACTCTTACAGCAGAAAGAGGCCTGGGGAGTAGGAAAATTTTCCTACTGTTTCCTGAAGTTCTGGACATGCAAATCCATTGGTCTCATTGTTTTCTGTTTAAAGTGATTCTGACACAGTCAACATGAAAGAGAAAATTACAAAAAAAACCCCAACATAAAACCCCTTAGAGTAAAGATGCACAAAACCCATTAAGATGCCTAACTTCTGTTGCTGTCAATACCTATGTGTTCCTGCTATTTATATATTATGAAGAGTGTTCACTTTTTTCAGTTGAGACCTCTGGCTCAAAAAGGCTCCTGAATTAGTCAGTAGAGCCTCTTGGGAGGACACACAATTTCACCTGGCAGCTATGCTAGCCATTAATGGTGTGATGTTTCATGATTGCTTCAAAGAGGTGTAAATCTGTGCTACTCTGACACCTGCCTCCTGTCACACTCCTCTTATTTCATCCAGCTTCAGCGCTCTTCCTTACAGGGCTGAAGAGCGATTTAAAGGAAAGAAAACCAATTTAAGCTGGATGACTTTCTATGCTGATGGTGACATGAGTGCAGCAAACCCTCATGCCAATACATGGTGGGAGTGGGAGTTACAGCCAGGGAGAAAAGGTGGGAGAAGGTGTTTTGGCTCAAACTGACTATGAAACATCACTCTAAGTCCACGTTTGGTCACAGTAAGTTCCAAAAAACGTCAATATAGATCAAGAGGCAGCTGTATGACATAAATCATATTACACCAGAGTGGAACTGCTTTGCAGCTACCTGCATCTTCCTTCCCATCAAGGTATCTTTGCCTGGACTTTGGCAAACTGACTTGTTCCATTCACTGTATAGCATTTGAGACTAATTTTCTAGACATCTGAGATGACATACCTGAACTTGGAGTGTGTGAATATCTTCTTTCATGATACCTCTACAGAGCCAGTGAATGAATGCCACATTCCAAAAATATTTAAAATATAACTTTCAGAAACATTTTACATTGAGCCATTTAGCAACAAAAAATTTATAAGAGGAAATGTAAAAGGTAGGGTATAACATAGAAATTTATAGCCTAGGTCTGCTAATATGTTTGCATTTTTGACTGCTAAATTTGTTGAAATGTAGCTCCATTAATTGAGAAGTGTTAATGATTTACCATGACCATGACAAGGACATCATTACTTTGATATTATTTAAAGCTGTATATGAATCACACTGCTACTTAATTGACTATCTGGTATCCAGTTACAGAAGCTTGAGAGCGAGGCAGACATTTAGCTGTGATAAAAGGAAAAAGAGTATTACTCATATCAACTATTTAATTAGATGTTAAGTTAATTTTGTTTATCCATTGTTCTTGCTCCACCTCCTTTGTACTCATCAATATGAGTAACAAGCACACTGAGTGATGGTTCTTGTTTTTCAGCAGAAGTGCACATGATAAATTAGTGATACTGAGAACAAAATAGCAAATAATTTTTGATGGTCATACCTCCACAGCTCAGCAAAATTTAAAGATAATTTTAATTTAGGAAGATGATATTTTCTTTGGTACATTTTCGGTCTTTTAATGCTGCCATGTCAGAAGACTTTCAAACATTTTTTAGTTGTTCCTCTTAGTGGCATGAAAAAAATAAAATTGTTTCTGCATTTGAAACCTTGCTTTGTTATGAAAAAATGCACTGATTTTAATACAACCTGCACAGTAAGGTTGTTTACTCAACCTTATCTGTACAGCATATTGAAAAAATATTGAATGATTAATGTTAGGATTGAGGGATATCTTATTTTCACTTTTGTCTGACTTTATGTTACAGGCAATTATCAATGAAAATGGTTCCAAATTAATAATTTTAAGAGTAAATCACTTTTGTTTTGAAATTCTTCCCTTTTCGCTTCATACAGGAAACTAGATTTTTCTGTAGGAAAAGTGAGCTGCTGTGTCCTCACTGGATATGCCAAACTACAAAAACCCCACCCTCACTGCATTCAGTGAGTCTTTGCATACATGCTTTTTCTCAACTCCACTTTCGTGTAATTAGAAAATAGAGCTCCAGCCTGAAGTAGACCAAAAGAGAAGACTGTTTGAAGTCAGTATCTCTCCGAGTTTGAGCGTCCCCTCCATTGAACTTTGCCTGTCATTTAGAAGTGTTATCTTTATTATGGCAAGATGGTGTCACTGCCTGATCCATCGCCCACCTCTCTGCAGTATCCCTGCCCCTATCTCCGGTTTTGCTTTGTGGCAATCTGTTAACAAGTGTGGGTGTGGACCAACTTCTCTGAGCTGTCATAATATCCCAAGGCATGAAATGTAATTCATGAGGTTTCGTGTCCTAAATTCAGTATGATTTGTTCCGAATTAACCTAATGGATGAGGAGATGCAAAGTGTTGAACTGCCAGTAGCAATTTACAAGCAACCCACAGATGAAAATCAGGACTTCAGTAGTTTGAGATGTCTGAAGAGGGAAGCTGGTGCATGTATAATTGCTGGTTACTTCCAAGTCACTTAATTGGGGTCTCAAGTGTGAGTGACTTGTAGATGAGCTGAGCCTCAGTACTTGACCCCAGCAGCATTTCCAGAGACATGTATTTAGTGCATGGTAAATGGAAGGTAAATCATTGCTGAAGTTTAAGGCTGTGGGGTTTTCTTTGCTTTTCAAAAGGCTCGCAGTACATGTTATCACTTGCTGTGACACAGATGTTTTGCAGTTCCTTGGACCGTGGTACCACATCTGTGATTTAAAGAACAATACAGAATTCTTACTAAATCATCTATTATAATTTTAGTCTATTCAGTATGTAACAGCTCCTTCACAGTTAGTAATGATTAGCATATTTATTTATGATCAGTGATTTACCTACCCCCAAATGCATTATCTATCATATAGATAAACGTGTAGATAAATTTTCCTTGCTCATGAAAACACAACATGATATTATGTTTGAATTAAAATTCTGGGGTTATTATAGAATTAATTAGGAAACCCAACACAGACAATAATCTAAAAATTATTACCAGCTGTTTCTGCAGTTCATATTTTGCAGCATAGAAATACATTCAACTAGGTTAAAAAGACAAAAGTATTAAAATCTGAGCAAAAGTAAAACTATCTTTTATAAATTTTTTACAGTCTAAACTAGAGGAAATGTGGGACTAGAGAGTCTAAAGGATGAAAAGCCAACATGATATGTATCATCAGTTTTATTCCCTAGTAAATTCTGTACATAAAATAATACTTTTTTATGAAGTATATAGAAGAACAAATTATTTTAAAGTCAGCAATCTGCCTTTAAAAGTAGCTTTTTTAAAGGGGAAATGTTTGATTATGGCACCCACATATAGCCTATGTATATTATAGGCATGGGTAGGACCAGATTACTGTAGCTGTATGTAAAATAGCCGGCTGTATGGAATAACAATAAATTAAAAAAACAAACCTATTTTCTTATGCAGAGATGGAAACTCACATCCTGCATCATTTTCCTTGTGGTAGTAAGCCATAAATGTGTTTTAAAAGACAAGGAGAAGTTGGGTTTTATCGGTTGACTGTTTTCTACTAGGTAAGGAAAAAAAATGTTAAATTTTGTGTTTAAACTTAAAGTGGGGAATGACAATAAAAGGACAGATTATTTTTTTATAGGTTTCATTCTTCCTTATGCACCTGTGCTGCTCAGTTTTCTCTACTTAAAACATTGCTCTAAAGAATATTTATTTTGCTCTAAGCAAAGATTGGAGAAGGAAAAAATAAAAAGGATCAGTCAATTATTTGTAAAGGTCAAGACTTGTAAAGGTCTGTGCTGCCTCCTTAAAAACATAAGATGATAACAGAAAGAGGTGCTTGAGAGAGAATCTCTAATGTGTAGCTAAAGGAAATAATTTGTGCTGCATTAATGTTAGGATTTTTTTCCCTCAATGACTAATGCTGGGAAAAAGTGGCTCTACCAGAATCTATACATTAATTTTGATTTAAGTAGAAAATGCTATTAAGAATGTTTAAATTATATATATTTTTCTTAAAATTTCACTTTTAAAAACAAACTGCTTGGAGCTGTAAGTTAAAAATATCATGAGGTAGAAGTCTGGCAAATGTAAGTAATGATAAAACTTATTTCAGAAGCATGGAATTGAAAGGCATTATTAGAGTTTCTCCAGTCTCAAACTTTTTCTGATTCTCTAAAGTCAATAATCTTCAGTTGTCTTTGCAATTCAAACCCTTGCCAGTATATAAGATAAGTAGAGATTCAAGATTGGGTATCTCTTTATGGATATAAATGATTCAGAAGACTAAGGACAATTGAAACAATTCTGTATTGCAAAAATAATATAATTGATTCTTAAAAGACTTTGAAAGCACTCAATATTTTATGCTAACTACATGTGAAATGTGCCTTCTCTCCTTCCCAGGCTTCGCTGTCTAGAGGGCTGTACACTTTTCCCTTTAGTAATCTTCCTTGCCTGCTGGAGATGGAGACTTTTACACTCAATACAGCTATTATGTATTTCCTTCTCATGAAGGCCATAGCCATCAAATTTTTCATGGATTCTAATTCTGTTTCTTATGTTTCTCTTCAAAAAGAGTTAGCTTTCTCTATTTAGACAGTCCCTACCACCCTTATCATAAATATTTGTCTCTTTTCATGAATAATTATGGTTTTCTAGTCTGGGTCCTGCCTTCTTTTGCTGTTATTTTTCGCAAGAGTTATTCTAGTGTAACTGCAAAGGATTACCTGGAATTCAAACACTGTGCCTTTTTCAGAGCTATAATACCTGCCAGCAATGGACTGTTCTCCACTTTTCTATCTGAGAGGCATTTTAAAGAATTCAGTTTCCAATTAGTCTTTGGTTATACTGCTAGCAGAGGTGGGACAGACACTTCTTGTATCAGTAAAGCAAGAAAGATTTCTGTGAAAGGGCATTTTCTGGAGCAGCAAAGTCTTCACAAGTGGTAGTTCTTGTAATGAAAGGGACTTCCTCTCCTGCTGAAGTTTCACCCAAATACCCTGAGAGTAGAAGAGACTTTCTCCTTCCCCAGTATCCTCCATAAAAGTGACAGTCATTGAACAGGCGAAAGTCATTATCTCAGAAACATCTTCATCCTCCCACATCCTTACCTTAACTCACCAGAAATTCATGAACTCTGAACATCAGGAATTCTCTAACACTCACTCATGCATTTCATACATGGCAGATGATACCTAAGACAGGTATCATCCTCTTTCAGACCACTTATTAATTAAATACATTAAATATGACCAAAATTATGATTTTCTGTATGTTTTCTCACCAAAAAAACTGCAAATCTTTTGTGGAAATACTTCTATTCTGCTATGTACGGACTTTGTAGAGCCACACCCAACTAGTCATACCTGGTCATGGCAGCTGCTACCACAACAGTAATATTTGTTTTGCTCTTTCCTTGGAAAGAGCTTTAGGTTACAGTTATTTCTCCTTAGTACCTCCTTCTTCAGTGCGCACCATGAACCCTGTGAAGGTCTAAACCCTGTAAAGGACACCGCTTTCTTCCTCATTCCCTTACCACTATCTTCCCAGCCAAGAAGAGAAAGAAAGGCAAAGAAGAGCAAACTTATTCCATACAGTAAAAGTGTCCCTAAAAATTAAACTGGATAAATAAAAAATTCTACACAATCTATTCAATGCCCTTATTATTAGAAGACATTTTACAACTGCCAGGCATCCCACAGAGCTCTACAAAGATGGAAGCTACAGTGAGCCTTTGTAGTTTTCATTTGATTGGCATGTCTGGATACTGAAAACTCTCTCAGGTTACGGTGTAATCTCAGAATGAGTCCTTGCACTAAGATCCAAAAATATGCTGCTTAGCATAGCTTTCATTTGGTATTTCAGCATCTTTTCAAGGAATCAGACCATGTGTTTGGGTGCATCCACCATCTATCTACCACACTGCCAATTTTAACGGGAAATAAAATGTAGATAAAATCTTTCATGTGCAAATGTGCAGTAAACACTCTGTGCAGAGATTGCAGAACTCAAAGCAGTATTTGTTAGTACTCTGCTCCACACTGATCCCAAATGATCCCATTATTTGTGGGCTGAAGCCTCCTGTTGTTTCAGCAGCACAGAGAACACTACCTTACTTCTGGAAGGGATTAGATGATGAGTAATCAGTCTGATATGACTGATACTAAAATGAATGCTAGCGAGTATGTACCTGATCCTGCCTGATTTTTAATCTTTGTGATATTAGAAATCTTCCAATATGTCATGTCTGGTGTTCTGGTCAAATTTCAGTGAATAACCTAAATTTTAGAAATAACTTCAGAGGCATTTGAAGTCTCCTTCAAAGACCTCTAGCCAGACAACTGGCTCTGAGAAAGCAGAAAAATATGTGTGGCAATTAGTGCAAGAAATAAGAAGTAGATTAGGTGTAAGTGTATTGGGCATAAACTGAGAGCCTCCAGCAAAATGAAAAATTCAGCCTTTTCAAAACCAGAAGTTCAGGCATCAGGCAGTTGGAATGCAGGAAGCCCACAGAATCTCTGCAGGGCTTGAATTAAAACAAGTAAATACTGGCAAACGGCAGAAAAGGAGGAGGGAATCATGGGGTGCAACACGGCCACTGTCCATTATGGAGAATATCATTAGGACAACACACGGTCCCCGTGTTGTGGCAGAGGAAAGGGAAATCCACAGACTCCCTATTTGGGGTACTGGACTGTGCTACAAGCAGCAGCTAAATGCAGAAAGGAAGGAGGATATCTATTGTGTGGCTGGGTTATGACTGTAATGGAAGGGCAGAAAGACTCTGTCTTGTTCATGAAGCCAGGATTACAACAGATATTGAGAGATTCCTTAATAACATTCTAATTAGGTTAATGTCAGCCTGCAAGGCTAATACTGATTTCTTCTGCTTCTTAGATTAAAACTGAAAGAAATCAAAATAAATTCTGTTGCAGGAAATATATTAGTGTGTGAATTATATTAGACCGTAAAGGGTATATAGTTATCCAATTGTGTTTCTGTTGAATAGTTATACATAAAAGCAGATTTCAATTAGTAAGCATCCAAAATAGGATGCATGTATAAGAAAATAGGAGAAAAACAGAGAAAAAATAGATAAGATGAAAGAAAAAAGTGGTCAGCAAGTGCTCTGTCTTTTGAGAATGATTTGATAGGGCACTCTTCACTTGGCCTTTGAAGCTCTAGCATTTCTATATCCATCTATCTTAACTATTGTTTTTCAGTTTTAAGCTTATTACTGTCACATGAGATTTGTGAGAATGACTGCTCATGACTAAAATCAGCTATGGAGGATGATGTAGATCCTGTCTGGGAGAGCTCTGCACTAGCTTTGACAAGGGTGTGCTTGCCTTCTTGTTTCTCTGTACCTCTCTGGACCATGCTGACTGTGGGAAATTGCATTGGTTTCTGTATTGGTCTGTGATAGTCTGTGCCAAATTCTCTCTTTTGCTCACATTTTTTTCTGTGCTTGCTAGAAAAATCTGTGCAATCATCAAATCTGAGCAGAACAGGAATGCTTTCAGAGGCCAGAAGTAATTTTGAAATTATCATCAGGTAGAGATTCTGTTCCTGATGTTTCAGTATCCACCCCTGCCCCTTTACATATATTCATTCACCCACTGATACACACAAACAGCTCTTAGATAAAGAGAGATTTTGTCAGGCAATTTGTCATGTTGACAAAGCTTTGATAACCTGAGTCCTGGAACTTCCAGTGGCTAATTCTTCATTAAAGTTTTGGTTCAGCTGATTGGAACAGCTGAGAAAAGTACAATTTTTTTCCCAAGAGTCATTTGTGTGAATCCAATTGATTAACCCACCAGGCAAGACTTTTACATGGGGGTCTAACTGTAGGCCTCCAACATTCATTTTGCAGTCCTCACAGAGAGGCAAAGGCTTGGGTTAGTTGGAGAAAAGGAATTACTGTCACCTCCCAAGATGAGCCAGGGTCGGGAGCTGTGGAGACTTCTACAGGGAGCCTGGTGGTCTGTGGTAGTCAAGTGACTTTCCCTTCCCTGCCACACTTCCACTTTCACTGTACACATTCAGGGCTGTCCCTCGTCAGGAAACAGCAGAAAGAGCCATTGCAGAGTTACCAATAACTCATTAGTTCCTTGCATAGAGCTGTCTCTTTTGGATTAGTGGTGTCATTAGTTGGGAGGAGCTTCTTCAGTGTCCCTGTAACAACTTATTTTGAAAAATGCTGATGAAAAAGTGTCCCGCAGCCTGAGGTCTGGTTGCAGCTGTGCACCTAGGAGGCACAATGTCAAAGACGTCAGAATGAGAAACACGGATGCTGCTTGTGTTTAAGTGTCTAAATAGAATAGGACAGCTATGATAAAGTCATATTTTAAAAATCAAAATATATATCATAAAAGAGGAGGAAACAAGAAAGTCATGGTTAAGTAGTCGTTTCCTCCTATGCCTGCAGGGTTTGAAAAATGGGAAATACTTTTCTATTAGAAGCTATGGGAGATAGCGTTGAGAATATTGTATTTACTGGTAACACTCTTCCTGATTCAAACATAAATGGATATATAATAATGAATTCTTAGCTTTTCTGATATTTTCATGGTATATAAAACTACTGGAGTGGTTTTTTCCCATTTTTAATTTCTGAAAAGGTTTAGAAAATAATTTAATAAGGTCAATATTTCAAAGGATTTTTGCATATGTGTGGCTCTTACAGACCTCTGTCAAGACAATACAAGACATGAAAGCTGAATATTTAACAACTCACCTCTTCTCCATTAATCACTGAGTTGTCAGGAAAGCACCTTTACAGGGATAAAGGGCTAACATCAGAACAGTATAGAGCAAAAGCACAGTGGGAATCCTCAGTTATTTCAGTGTGGCTACTTGTTGTGGAATGTCCTCCAACAGTAAAAATTATTTTAAAAACGCAGTGAGAAAATAAGCTTTAATTAAATATTCATAAATTCTTTTAATTTTTAACATATAGCTTTTATGGTTTCCTGTGTATGTCTGTAAGTAGAACAGCCATCATATAGTTTTTCCATATTCTATATTTTCCGTGATATTTCATGATTTTCATAAGATGAGGAATGGGTTCTTACAATATCATCTGATCAAAGGACAAAAAAAAGGCAAGGAGAACAACTTTCTATTGACTCACAGTATGTGAAAGATGTGTTCTTCTTTAGGCAGAATAAAAATCTCAGTCAAAGGAAGATAGAAAGCTCACTTATCATGGTGGTGCTGGGAAAACTTGGGACAGGAAGCTCTGTTAGTCATGCAGCATGAAAAGACATTAGAGATGCTGTGGGCATCCTGCTTCCCCGTGGAAAAATAAATTACTATTCACTTTTTCCTCCAGCATTTGAAATAGTGCTTCCCCAGATGCATTGACAAAGTTCTTTCCCTTTTGTAAGAAAAGCTCAGGGATTTTCTAATTCCTGTGTCCCAAATCATGATGATATAAATTACTTCTTTGCACCTACTTGTGCAGCAAATGTAACTCTTTAATGTGAGACTCAAGGTTTTAATGTTAAATAAAGCCTTAAAGTCTTTTAGCAAAATTTTCTCTTCATAACGTGAATAAAACATTTGATTTGAAGCACCAGTTCCATGTGTTATGTGCACAAGGATTTTCTTTAAACCCATAGATACTTTTGGGCTGTGTAATGGAAATATTTTCCTGAGAACTATGCTCAATTCCTGATGAAAGAGTAAAAGAAACTAGGCGGAAAACACAGGGAAAGGAATCCCTTGTAGGCTTACCTTAATCTGCTTGCATATCTCATGTTGCCATCCCTATGGGTAAACGGGGCTGGCTCTCTTTAGTGTCCCGTCATTTCAATCACCACACGCAGGGTGCAAACACCTCCAGCTGTGCACGTGGGGGTAATGGAGGCGTTTGGTTAAAACATTCCAGCTCTACCCAGGAAAGTCTACCTGCTGGTACTCTCACTGAACCTCATGCCAAAGGTTCTCTTTTACTGGCAAATGCATCCACCTGCTTTGTAAAGGGCCAGACAATCTGGGGCCAGAGCACCCTGGAGAAGAGAAGTCCAACATGGCCATTCATGAATAAAAGCTACAGGAACTGCCTGTCACTCTAAAAGGGTCGACAAATCATAATTCAGTAGTTACCACTGTAAAACTTACTGTATTTCTGTTTTTATAGAGGAGCTATGCTTTCAAAGTATTCAAAAATTTCATATTGTAATTTATCAGAATCAACAATTGCACTGTGGTCCATTTTTCCTTCAAAAGTATTTAATGTTTTTGCCCCACCTCTTTTTCATCTCTTAATATCTGTGTGAGATGGGTAGCTACTGCCTTCCATGAGGAGTTTGCTGTGTATATGAGCTGCTCAGTAGCAGTGAGGGGGGGACGCTTTCACCATATTATTCAGTGTGTTTTTCATCATCCTGAAGAGATTTCTTTTCTTATCCTATTTCTACTCCTATTGCTTTCTTTGCCTATATGGCTGCTTCTGAAGCTGTTCTTTTATTATTTGTTTTATAGTTTGTCTTGGAAAGCTGTTAACTAGTGACAAGCAATTTATCAACAGGGTGGTAGCACAGCGATTTTAAATTTGCATTAGCTGAAAGATACTAGACTTGTTCATTGCTCATTGCTGAAGCAATTTTGTGACCCAACCATCTTGCATCTCATGCTCTACCTGCAGGCTGGCATTGTCCTTTGCCTCTTCTCTTCCCCTATATATACAGCAATAATCCTTTCTTTCCCATTCTACCAGAAGCCGGGATCACAAAAGCTAGATTTTTCCCTTACCTATTGCTGCTATAAAGCTGCTCATCAGTGACACAAAAGGTGAAATTCTGGGTCCTTAGATGGTTTGGGTAGAGTGCAGTAACCTGAACAAAGAGCAGGGAAGGAGAGAAACCCAGTGTTGTCATAGGTTATGACAGAATTTTACTGCTGGAGCATCTTCTGCTCTTAAGGACATTTAAGATGAGACAGCCATGGCCTTGGTCACACAATCGTTTTCTGCCCTACCTTAGTCCTCTGTGCAGGAAGTTTGATAATAAATTATGTTGAAGCATCAGTGTTGGTGGGGTGGGTGTTTGGGTGGGCATGCAAGTCATGAAACATCTCATTGGAAACATTCTACCACTACCCCGAGCACACCTAAAATATAGACATGTGCTTGTGCCTTAGTGACCGTATGTGTGTGCCCTCAGACTGTCCATAAAAACAAAAAAAGGACTTGAAAAGGCTCTAGTGGCTGCTGAGGCTTTTGTGCTTTCTGCACAGGCCAGGCTCTACCCTGTACTGTCCAGCCCGGGTTTGGAGGCTCTTGCACTTGGCACTGGACAGCTCTGTCAGGAAGCTAGAAGTTTGTGATTTACAGCCAACTCACCAAAATTCCAAAAAGCAGATCTCACGTTTCTAGGTTAATTTTTGGCTTTTTTTTTTTTTTTTTTTTCTCCAGAGTCCTGAATTCCATCTCAAGAAAAGCCGCTTTTAAAGTGTCTCTCTTGGGAAACCTCTCTAAAAGCCATGCATTTTTCAGGGCCAGGAGGCAAACTCAAATCTCCTCAACTAGTCCTGTGGAGAGGCATGGTGCTCAGCCCCATCTTGCGAAAGATTCCCAAAGATGCTCCCAGGGACTGTATCCTCAGTAATTCATAGTCTTTGGTCATTGAAAAGACATTGCAATTACTGGTCTGTGCATTCATGGGAGGAGCAGGGAACAGAAATGCCAAGTGATGCTGTTAAAGGTCAAATGGGACGAGAGTCAGCACAAAGCATGGGTAGGAACACCTTCATCTACCTGTTGGCAGTGCCTGTTATGAACTTTCCCTCTTTGGAATAACTCAAAGAAAATCAAAAGCTAAATCAAAAGTATTAGGAGGTCGACAAAACAGAGAGCTGTGAACTTTTGAACAGACTAATTCCTGAATTAAATATATATACATGTAAGTACACACTTGAAAATTTATTTCTGTAAGGGAACAGTCAGGTTTCAGGTTTCTCACTGACCTACTGAATATTTAGGCTCTTTTTCCTATGCATTCTGTCATGAAGATGTAAAATACACCCCCCAACACCACCACTCTCAAGTAAAAAAGGAAATAATTATAATTATTAATTTCCTGCTTCAAGACTAACTTCCAGTGACTGGAAATTAAACTCAGATGAGATTCCTTTCAGAAGTTCTGTCGTATCCTTGAAACCAGTACTGAACTGTATTATAAAAAGAGTCCCATTTGTGAGTGTGGTTAACTGTCCTCTTGTTATTTGCCTTTTTTTTTGTTTATTTGTCTACTGAGATACATCAAGGCAACCCATTTTCATCATTTTTTAGGCTACGAGACGCATCTTTTTTTAATTTTACCTAACGCATTTCTTAAAAAGAGGTAAATATTTAAATTACATCTTTATATTGCTGCTTACTGACATGCATTATGTTTAGCAGATATGTCATATTTTTGCAGTTGTTATTCAGAACAGTTGAAAAAAAGAAGAACCTATTTCAAAACATGTTCTCTGTGTTCCCATTTGCATAACTTTCTTGGGTGTCACTTTCCTATGCTGTAATAGCTTGCCTTTGAACAGCAGTACAAGCATGGCTCCTGTACATATGCGTACAATTCACTCATAATTCACTTAAAATTCACTTACAATTCACTTACAGTTGCAGTACTGGCTGATGTTTGACAGGTGCTACCAGGTTGTTCTTGTGAATATTCACAGAGGTAAAATTATTGTATTTATAAGTAAGAAGCAAAGTGGTGGCTAGAAGAAAATCCCATAGAACTTCTAAAGGAGTTATTCAGTTATTGACTTTAAATTATGAACAACCATGCTCCACATTTTTCCATTGTAGTTACATTTTTTGAAATTCACTGTAGACCCAGATCAAGGTTTGAAGATCAATGAAATAGATATCCAATACATTGTAACTACACACCATTACTTTATATGAGGGTCATTTCAGGTTTCATTGCATTCTATAAAATATTAATTTTAAAATGTGAAGAACAAAAAACCACCCACAATTTAACCAATATCAAGTACTTTGTACTTCTCAAAATNATATATATATATATATATAATAACAAGTTTTATTTCAAATAAAATATATCATGAAACATATTGTTTAAGTGAATAGCAAGAAAATACAGATTCTTCTGGGTTACTGCTTGTTTTCTATTTCTGTGTGTTGGAGTATCTTTTACAATAGCAGAGAAGGCTCCTATGTCGCACAGTATTTGTGTGCACATAGGACACATAAGTATCCTTATGTATTTGGTAGCAATACCAGTTCAACTAGAAGTCAATGGGAAGAAAAGATGTCAAAGTTATTCATGAGTCAGTGAGATAATTTTTCAGTTAAAAGAATAGAACAACAAACTAAATAAACAACAGCAAACCCATTAAAAACAGACTCTACTTAAACCTGACATAAACCCACTATTGGCCAAACAGGTTAAATTTTCTACTTTCTCTGTATAATTGCAATTAAAGATTAATTAGACTTTAACCTGCTACTTAAGCAGATGTAATAACACATATCACAAGCATGAATTCAAAGCGTAGCTCTCAGAGACATTTGCTAAGTATGTAAGGTTTATTTTCCTCAGGGGTCTTCCTTTCTTGTAAGCTCTTCCCATGCTCTTAATGTACAGAGATAACTGAAAAAACTGTATTAAATCTATGAAATTAGAAGGCTTTATTAATGAATCTTTCCCTGCTTAAGTTAATAGATTAAAAAGATAAGATAACAATACTTAAGTATTTGCAGAATAATTGAAAGTGGTTTCTTTGCACTTTTTGAAAGATGATATTTCTTTGAGTTATTCTTATTTACTTAAGCATGCAACCATGAGATAGGCACAGTTATATTACCTGACTAGCAATAATAGAAAGGATAGGTTTCAGTTGTCCAAGGTTTAGCCATAAGCAAAATGCTTTTGTGTAGCCACTCTTTGTGGCCAATTGCCTTCATAGACAGTCGTATTTTCCCATGTTTTTGAGACTGAAGTACTATCTCTTGGCTAGCAGGAACAGGATTTTCAAAGTTCAGATGTGTTCTTGTTGAGTGAAATGTTATACTGTCATTTCAGTATTAATATAATAATTTTATAAATGAAACTAGCAGAAAATGTGCTAATTACAAATGTAGTTCAAGTGCAGACAGAAATGTGAAAACCTGAGCAGCTTATGTGATCTATTAATTACATTTAAGTAATTCAGCACATTTAGTAATAGACAGAGTAATTTTTGAAACACACATGTACATGTGTTCACATTGTAGCTGTAGCCTTTCTAGTATTTGTGACTGTATCATCACTGATAAAAGCAAACCTTTTACCATGTACCCAAACAACTACCCCAGGGCAATTGATGTGTTCCACCTCAGTAGTAGAGCCGTGGACCAGAGGAGTCACTCAGCCAGTGGCGATCTCTTTAAGCAGCAAAGCTTTAAAGAAAACTTATAGGTCCAAATCCACTGTTCTGCACAGTGGATTGAAATCTGCTGTGAATTTCAACACACGGATTCTGGCCTCCTATGAATATCCTACTGCTGAACTTAGAGAGGTCGAAGATATAAATTAAAGTGTCTGTTCAAATCATCCCTGTGTTTATTCTGGTCCAGAGTTATTGGAGCTGGGTAGCAATGAAACAAGATCAATGTCTGCTTCAGTCTTTGTACTGTGCTGCCTCTGCATTTCAGAAAACATGAGATCAATGAATAGGTCTACCTGAACATCTGGGAATGCTTAAGACTTTTTTTTTTCTCTTAAAAGAACAAAAAGGGCAGTAGAAATGTTTGGATCACCCTTTCTCTGTTTCATGCAAGGGGTTTGGAAAGAGTTGATAAACTGTAGTATTAAAGTCTGGCAAGAAGGCCAGCAAAACTGAAATAGATTTTATGAGACTATATTTGTTATACTATCAAGAAATTAGATCTTAACTCTTAGAGAGGAGAAATAAGAATTGTACACTGGAAACCAATGACGAAACTAGGAGAGACATACAGAGAACAAATTTGAAACAAACCAAAGCTTTTCCCAGCTCTAGGCTAGATGATGCCCTAGAACCATAGAATCATTCAGGATGGAAAAAACCCCTTCAAGATCACTGAGTCCAACTGCTACCCCAGCACTGCCAAGTCCACCATTAAAACATGTCCCCAAGTGCCACATCTGCACATCATCTGGTCCTGCATGTACCATGTGGTGGCACTCAGGATGAGCTGCTCCATGGCCTTCCAAGCACTGGTGTGTGTCTAAGTGGTGTTGCCCTGCAACACAACAGAGAATGAGAAAAGAAAACTCCCTGCTTGTTGCTCTGATAACATGGTTTAGCTTTCATATTTCATTAAGTCAATTAAGGTCTGAAATTTTCTTTTCATGGGATTTTGGTTTATAAACTTCAGTAATTAATGGAAGCATTTATTCTTCACTTACATTGACTAGATAATAACAGTTTTACCACTTATAATGTGCAGTATCTTGACATCTCATAAATACTGTACTTTAAAGATTTTTCTAAATTTTGAGGTCAAACTCCATTGTTGTTTAGCATTCAAATGATTATTCATGGTTAATGCTCAAGAACATAAGCTTTTTTGTAATGAGTTTTATGAGACATGCTGTCATTGCAAGGACTGTCTCTTTTTTCACTGTTCAGAAAAAAAAGCCAGAAACATTAGCACAACAGACAAGCCCTGGCTGTCTATCTACCTTCTTTTCATGATGTACAGATTAATGTCACAGATTACTGTCTGGCCCTCAGAAGTGATGACAAAGCACTGTTTATTCTTGGTCAGTAACGCACTGCATTATTGTAAGAAAAACTCAAAGCTCTTTCACCCTGTACTTCACACATGACCTTTTCACCCACCCCTCTTACCAATGGATGTGCTGTGGGCTGTTTCTTCAAAGTACAGAAGAATTTTGGATATCTTTTCATCCCCCTTCTGTGCAGCTGTTAAGGTGCCTCTGCTCCTTCGTGAGTCAAAAACTTTCCAAAGGCAGCACAGAGCATTTTGAGTAATTTCTTACTCTCCATTTGTCTCTGAAAATAACTGTTTCTCTCCACTGCTTATTTAGGTAATTTGCCCTTAAATTGCAAATCTATTTATCTAACTCCTTTCCAGGATACCTATCCACTCTGGACAAGCCCCATGGTGATGTGGAATGAAGTAGTATAACCTGAGTTTATCACTCTTGCACAGAACTCACAGATACGGGCTACATTTGCCAAAAGTGCTGTGCCGACACCATGCCTCCTCCTTCAGCTGGCCTCATGAAGGAACACTTAAGCAAGGTGCCAATGGGAAAGGAAACCTAGGAAACCTTGTTCTAGGAAATCATGGACTGAAATTTGGCCCTTGATGTCGGAGTCTGGAAGGCTGTGTTCAAAGAAAACAGTGTGGAAGTCAGTGTAAAGAGACCAGCACAACTTAACAGTGGAGTGTAGCTGCCCATAAGAAAGCCTTAGAGTGAGGTTTATCATCCCTTTATAGCAAAAGGGACTAATTCAAGGTAAATTCAATGCTCTTGAAAGAGTTCGTACCAGTCTCATACTGTGAAAGGGAGATAAGGAGCACAGGGTGGAAAAGGGTGGAAAATGAGGCACGTGTAAGAATCCAGCAGAGCATCTTTTACCAATGTCAGCTTTGAAATGCTAGAAAAGGAAGTGGAAGAAGTCCAGTGTGTTGGAATAGAGGTTAAACCTTAAATTGATCCACCTTTCTTATAAGGAGTCCATTGGAGTGGTTGACAAACTCTCATTTCAGTATCAAGAACAAGCTGTTCACATAAATTGCACTTTTGAACTCATTTGATTTCTGCAGCTTCACCTTCAGACTTCCATTTATACCTTTCATACATTTTTTCTATTAGTATTGATGCAAGATGGTGTATGCAATTTGCTTAACCACTCCAAACATAAGAGGAATCTGTTCTCACTATGAAACATGCACAACCCAAGCTCGTGTTTACAGCACCTTCATTTGCAGAGCAAGGTAGTAATAGACTCCATCAGGCTCTTAAATATTCAAATTTGCCACTTTAAAGAATTCAGGGATTCCAGGTATATTGTCTAAAGAACAATACAGTAACAAAACATGGGCTTTTCCTTTCAGAAGTGAGGTTTTCATAACTAAAATTGTAAAATCTTAAGTTTTATAAAAGCTTTCTGACTAAAAGTTTCAATAAAGAAAAAAACAAGAAAGCATTTCTTAGCATGCATGAGCCTCTGGAGTACAATAACAATTCCACAGTTTTAAGATACAAGTGGAACTAGATGCAAAAAGCATGGACAATTTTTATGCTCTCTGAATTAGTCAGAGTACCATAGTGTGAGTTAATGGATTATGCTTTTGTATTCAATAACATCTGATAGAGTTTCCATGAAAAGCAATCAAAATTGGAAGTTAGTTAAACATTCAGGTTGGTGAGGGCTTTTAAATATTAGCAATATCATGAATGCTTAGTATTAACCATATAACTCCTTTGCTTTATATTAGAAATTATTTAAGTAAAATGATAAGTGCCAATGTAAATAAAGATTTTAGTGGCAGTAATGATCATAAATTATACATCTCTTTAAACTCTCCTTCATGTTTTCTGCTGTGAGTCAATCCTATTGATATTTCTACCAAATATGTACTTGGTAATTAAATTAAATTATATACTCAATATTTGAAAAACTACACACATAAACTTTGTGCTGCTGACCAGGCATCTTTATTCTCACACACATGGATATATCAAATAGACAGCCAACAAATATCGTGAAAACTCCATACCCTTATGAACTCTGCACCCTCACTTGCTATTTTTGTTTGTATGTTTCTGTGTGTATATATGTTTAAATCTGAAAGTTGTGTTGCTCCATAGTTTGTTTGTTTGTAAAAGAAAAGAACTGGGTAAACATTATAAGCAGTCTAATTACTTGTGGGTCATCTTTATGGGTTAATGTGGTTGCTTCCTTTACAACTCTGCACTTGTTCATCTCATCCTCTCTCCATAAGCCTCTACAGCTCCATCTGACCTGGTGTTCACTTGTAGGTGGCTTCATGGCAGCACCTGCTCTTCTAGCACCATGCAAGGCAACTTCTGCTCTACTTCCAACACAAGGCTGGTCTTCCACTTGGTAATATTCTCAGGTTGCCCAAATGTTCTTCCATTCCCCTTACAGGGACCTCAGAGAACTCCAAATGACATTTTCCAGTTTTTCAAACTAAGTAGCTTGAGGAAATCAGTGAAAAAGAATGACTGAGAGTAACAGTTATGAAGTGTATTTATTAGTGTTGTGAAAAGACAAGCGAAAATGTTTTTCAGCTGTCAAGTAGGACACACACCCATGGAAACCCCTAATTATCTTTTGGTAGATAGTTCCTCCTATATTTATACCAAACTAGTAAGTCTATAGGGAGCCAAGGAAGCACCTTGCTACCTACAAAGAAGTAGAAACGATTCACCTGCAGTGATCCGTCTTTCTATCTCTACATCAAGTCAAACCATTCCCCTCTGACAAGTGGTGAAAATTACATTTTTATTACCTGCTATTGGTGGGGGAGGGGAAATAATATACATGCTTTTGATGGAGTGCTGATAGTACCAGCCAACTATTTTGCAAGCAAAGTCAAATACCAAGCACAATGTAACCTGGGCATTAGATAGTCAGGACTTTTATGACACGTCTAGAAAGTCTTTTCAGAAGCATAATGCCACCTCCTCCACCCTCTAAAAGATGTCAGCATTGGTTACTTGGATGTCAGCTTATGTCAGCCAGAAATGCAGACACACCTGCCAGTGTGAGTGAGAAGCTCATATATTTTGCCTTTCAATTCAGAGTAGATTTTCATCTGGCTGGTGAAGGCTATGAGCAAAGCAAGTCTGCATCTGCCTGGATGAGATTGGATATCTCTTCATTCTCATATTTAAAATATGGGAAATGGTGAGACTGATCTGAAGTGGATACGTCATTTTTGGACTCTGGGGTAGGATGGGATCCACTGGGCACAACATTCTCTGTTTTCTCATTTGGAATCTGATCCTTTTGTGCTGCCCTTTAAATCCATATTATTACTTGTTTCCTTTGATTTTTTTGCAGGTCTTATTCCACACGCTCATCTATGGATCTAGACTTGTAGGCTAATCCACATTTAGCCTATTTCAGATCTTTTCTTCTTCTGTCAGATGAATGCTTCACTTACATGGTGCAAGTTATCAAGAAAGAATTTCTGGCTTTCTTTTGTGGTGTCCTTGCTGCTAGAAAGAACTTCCACAAATCTATATTAACATTCTCCTTCAAAATCCACCCTAGTACTCTCCTTTGCTGTGATGCTGTGATGAAATTTGGAAAATAGATAACTGGTATGAGAATACTGCTGGTTTTAATGCCATCATCTCATTTTCCCTTGCATTTTTCCATCTGCCTATAACATTCTGTTGCCTCTCATCTTAAGTGTATATTATAGATTTAAGAACATCAAGATAAGGATTGACTGTGAGTGTTGTAGTCTGCAGCGATAATGGTCGACTACACACCTGAAATTCTCAGACATTATAATAATGTCAATTATCATCATTTGTCAGAGCCAAGAGATTATTGTTTCTTTCTCCTGCACTTACAGCTCAAAGCTAGAAAATATAAAATTATAGTTCTGTTTTATAGAACATTTTAAGGTTTCATCAGATAAAGAGGAAAACTGTTTATAACATTGTTGAAATGACAGCAACAAGGAAAGCTCATGTCTCATCACAGTTGTTTCATTCTGAAAAGTCTTGTGTGATGGGGGGTCCTATTTCTGCTTTTAACAAAATCCAGCAATGTGTCTATATTTAGTCATAGACAGTAAAATGTCTTTAAAAGAGACATGAGGAAGGAGATTGAATCAAACCGAATCGTGAAGCTCTGTTCATGCTATTTCTACACGCAAACCTAGAGTACCAGGAGTGGCCAAAATGACATCATCCCAGGTGAAGGGAAAACAAAAAAATAATAAAAAATCTGTTCTGATGAAGAAATCTTTCATCAAAAAAGTAATGCAATGGTTCTGTCATCTAATAGAAGGTATATTTTTTAAAGTGTTTGCTCTGTGGCCAATATGAGGAAAATAATTTACTGTCTCTGTTGCAATCTTGTGAGGCAGCATTAATGTCCAAAAAACATTTTCAGAGCTTTAGGCAGAATACACCAAAATCCCCTGCACTCAACCTTTTAAAAATACATATCCTTAGCAATAAATTATTTTAATAATTGCAAAATACTTGGGGGGTTTATTATTTTATTATCATTTTCATGGCTATGTAAATTTAGTACAAGTGCATATAGTATATATATGAATAAATGAATGAATGAATGAATGAATGAATGAATGTATGAATGAATTTTGCAAGCCAGCAGTAAGGAAACATTTCAGTGTGTTTTGAAAAAATCACAATTTAAAATGATCTACAGAAAACCCTGTAGCTACCTGCTTCTACAGAGTGCACAGAAATCTAAGTGATGTGTACAAAATCTCGGGAAGTGTGAATTGTATAGAGGAATTGGGTTTGTTTCTGTTTACACTTATTTAAGGTTTTCTAAAGCTTGCCGGGAGAGTTCAATGAATATTGAATATAAAAAAAGGCATGAACTCATGTTAAAACACATTAAATACTTAAACATGTATTTTTCTTGTTATCTGCAAACTTTCCTTCATAGAATATGCTGGTTTTCTTCCAAGTAATTTTTGCATAATAGACACACTATGCACAGATAACTAATGTGAATTTTCGGGTTAAAATATTTGTAAAATCTGTTAAATAATCTATATTTTGCTGTCAGTTCATGTTTATAAAAGTTTGCAATCAAATGACTAATTCTGGCTTTTAACTATTAATTCTTAACCAGATAGAGGTTACAAGCTGCTAAAAGACAGCATTTACAAGAGTAATGATAGTTTAGAAAGTCCTGTGTTGGTGAGGCTTTCCCCGTGCTTGGCTCTGCAAGGAGCAAAGGCTGGGATCTGTAAGTGTTCTGAAGGGCACCAGGGAATGTGCTCTCTCCATTTTCAGGATACCTCTTACACTCATACTCCACACAGGGTGCTTGACACATTTCCCACAGTGAAGAAGCCTCCACTTTCAGATAAATATAGTGACCAGTCTTATCTGTTGCTTAAACCCTTACTTTTTTTGGAGATGATAGTTGAATGTCGGTAGTTGAATATCAGTTGCATATCAATTAGCAGCTCTGATCAGAAAGAGGAATATAAACATATTGATTCAGATAATCAGCAAGATCTGAGACGAGTGAAATAAGCAATAAGAGAATCAGACATTTGAGAAAACTGATGAAATGAAACACCGTCTAATAAAAATATGTGGGTTAGAATAATGGCCATATCTGCAAAAGTTAATGCTGTACAACTGAAAAGCAATGGGAAATGCATATGAAAATAAATATCCATAGTTGCTGTACTTAAATGATAATTGGAATTTTAGAGAAGTTGAATTTTAGAAAATGTCTTCCTCTTTAGTCATCAAACTATTTATTCAAAGAAAAGATACAAAATAGATATATGGCAGATGAACTTTGATATAACTGGTATTTTGGGATAGTCTTTCCATGAAGCACTTGGAGCAGGTTAATATTTACTGGTCAGTAATGAATTTTTTATATTTTTGTTTCAGGAAAACAACTGTGTATATCTGAAACATGTCAAAAAGATTAAACAAAATACCTCCAAACTTTTATTCTTTACAAAAGATAGGTCAGTCTCATAATAACCATAGCATCCATGTTTGCATTCCTGTTGGAACCATCATCCAGGAAGCAAGGCTTGCTTGCATTGCTGCTGCATAAGAAAAATTACAAAGGGTAACACAACACTATAGCATCCTCTGAAGAAAACGTGTTAGTCTTAGGATTAGGCAAGAAAACAACTTTTATCTCGTCTAAGTCATACAGTCTTCTAATTTCCCTGCTCTTGGTTCCCAGAGAAATAAGAAAGTTTCTTTTCACCCTTGTCATGGAGTATCCTCTGAGATACTCGTGATTCTCTAGGATTCAGAATGTAGTGTTCATGATTATTCTCAAAGCTGAAGTCATAGCCTCAAGGAAGTTAAGTCTGAAGCCTATAAAACCTCCACCTCAGCATCCCCAGGCCATGTGCTCAGTTGAATAATGTGAATTTTAGGTTTCTTCCTGGGGTAGAATAAGGAATACTTGTATATTGTTTGAACCTCAGGCACCTAATCTCTCCAGAAGTGACTATTATTATATGTGAAGGAAAATTGTGGTTATTGATTTCTGTTCAGTACTCTTCTCAAATGAAAATAACTAACTCTGAACAGAAGTAGAGAGCTACTTGTTACAACACTTTCTCCCTCAATTTATAAACTCTGTGCTTTTTAAGAGAACAAAAATACTCCTTTAAAAATAAAAGCCATTACTTAAAGTTTGTCAGACTGGAAGAAAATAGCTTATCAATTATGCAAGACCAAGAGATTTGCCCGAGCCAAAAGCACCTCTCAGGTAACTTTCTTTGCAGTGACTGACAATCCTCTTTCCATTTCCCCTTTGTCATGCAATCCCTGAGGTGATATTGCAGACTGCAGCCCCACAGGGTGTAACACAGTGTTCTGATAGCAACATCAAGCACTTTCTGTTATGACTGCTATCAGACACTGATAACATATTTTCCACCTTGCTCATTACTGGCAGGTAGAACTGGTCCTCAGTCCCCCAGAGACAGGATGGAATCCAGGATTAGCTCTTTACTCGGGTGTCCTGTTTTTCAGGATCTCAAGTGGAACTCCTTTAGCAGCAGTTTCCCACAAAGGAGATCTGGCTTGTTAGGAGGAAAAGAAACCACTGGAAAATTGAAGAAACCACAGGACAGATATTAAACTTAGGAATGCTTTATGTGTTACAACATGTGGAACAACCAGAGTAGCAACCAAACTTTTTTTGCATCCCCAAAGATCAGAGAATTTTCTTTATTCTGTTAAGGATGTGCACTAGGATGTGCCCTTTGTAATCTATGGAAACAGAGCTGGTGTCGTTGATTGTCTGGTTTGAGTCAAACAAGTCCTGTCACAACGTGAATAGGTCACAAGACTGATTAACCTATTTACTGCCAGTGTTACATGGCAGTTTTCTGTTCTTAATGGAGTTTATGAAGTGGTGGAAAAAGAGATATCCTTTGGAATTGAACATAAGGAAATTTCGTTTGCAGATGTATCCTTTTCATTTTTTGTTTGTTCGTTTGTTTGTTTTCTTTTTTCTTTTTTAAAATTTTTTTTTCACTGTGGTATAGTTTCCATGTTTCCATCTTCTTGGACATGAAAGTCAATTTATAAGGAAACAGTATGGGGTATCTAATATATTCTTATTCTTCAAGGAAACTTTTAAATAAGGATTTATATAATATTTTCATTCAGCTGTTTTTTATTATAGAGTTATCTGGTTTTGTTTCAATTATTAGTTAGAAAATATTTTTTAAATTAAATTCTCAGGAAAACACATATGTGCAAATGAAAGAGGCAAAATATTTACTCAAACCAGTGTTTATTATCATACATTCATTTTCAGTTATTAACATCTTTCTATTTCTGTAAAAAAATGTTTTCATAAATCACATTAAAGTACAATATAGAATTGCTCAGTTATATCAAATTGAATGTCTCTTTGATGGCAAATTTTATCTATAATATGTATTTTTTCCAGCAGGGTTTACATTGTGTTAGTTTTATGATTATTTTGAAATTTGCTACTATTTTATAGTATTAGTCATTTAGAAATGAAAATGGAAGAAAATGAAACTTTTTACTGTTAGAAATACCTTTCTTCTGTAAAAGTCAGCAGGTTCTTTTATCTTCCAGTGTTAACACTTTTTTTCAGAAATTCCATATACTTACACTTAAATACTATGAACACACAAAATAAAAAAGGATGGTGTTTTTCTTTCAGAGCCCCAGAAAGCTGTGATTTGCCACCTCGGAGATGTATGTAATATCAACTCTCTCATCTTGCACTGGGTATAATTTAGGCTGCCCCAGGAATTATGTGTCTGCTTTTACACCCTTCCTGAGATTAAGCATTTTGAAGGCCCTAATATCTGTCTGTATATACATGGTTATATTATAGTTGTTTTTCTAGAGACATATTTATAAGTGCACTTATATATCTATATATATATACACCTTATATACAAACACATATGCATACATATATTTACATACATGTATATGTGTTTACATATGTTTGTGTTTATATAAAGATACAAATATTTAAAAATATGCATTAATGGTGGTACAAATCAATAATAATAATAATGATAATAATGGTACTATTATTACTACTACTACTACTACTACTACTACTACTACTACTACTACTACTGCTACTACTGTTATATGATGTATTACTAAATATAAGTATAAAAATAAATATCCTATTGGGAAGAATGCACATAATAATTCACCCATTCAAAAGTCCTTGAAAGGTCCTATATAAGAAAAAGTAAGTTTAGGAGCAGATTAAGGAAATTTTTAAGGCCCATATCCAAGCCTAAAAGAGACATACTGAAAACTCTAATACTGGCAGCCTAAAAAAGCTGGTAGAAATTCCCATCTGGTGTAAATCTGTGCACCACAGGAACTTTGGTATACTTTATCTGCAGCCTGGTTTCTACTGGGGAGCAAAATTGTTTGGCTACAGTGTACAAAACTGATTATTGATATCCTAGTTAGATTTTACTGTGTCCCTCTTGGCATTAGGTTTGCAACAGAAAAATCCAAATCTCTTCTCTGAAATTGTCTCTTTGTGCTATGTTCACTTCCAAAGCTTATATATGAGAGATTAATAGAGGCAAATTCTTTTAATGTGTTCCTTTTTCACAAGGAATAATATACCGTGTCTTTAATGTAGATACAGCAAAACTACTTGGAAAAGCCGTTTTGGCTGTTGAAATGTTCATAATTTTTATTTATTTCTAAATAAAATCTTATGCAGAATGACTTCTGGGATCACACTGTGAAGATATTTCTTGTAGTTCTTACTTTTTCAATCTATCAGCAGAGAAGATTAACTGCAATGTAACCTGTGTACTAAAGATTGAAGAGAAGGAAAGCTACTCTCATTATGAGGCAAAAACATACATCAAAAAAAAACATTAAACAGTATTATTGGCTGTCAGCTCTAAGTTTGGGATGAATACTCCATCTGTTGGCTACAGTGGGAGAAGGCTAATTAGGTAATTGTCTTGAACTACCATGATGTCTTATCTGAAATCAGGATGCAGTTCCTGAAATAGGAGTGCACACTTTGTGCTTTTGCCAATTAGAACACAAAGCCATCAAAACCTTCAGCTCTTCTTTGTCAGCTCTTGGGCAAGATATTTAGTGCATTCCAACCATAAGCTTACTTTTTGGCAACTATATATATTTTTAAGTTTAGAAATTTTATACTTAGTGGCCCAAAGATCACTGCTGAACATAATGTGGTACCATAAAATAAGTGCAAAGCAGCCAATAACTAAACTTTTGAAATCAGTGTTAGAATATTTATTCTTAGACACATCCTGCAGAAAATTAAAACGCTTCTTTCTTTTGCTGTGAACAGGCTTCGCTGGGAAAAGAGCTGATCAGAAAACTTAGGAAACAGAGATATTTTGACATTTTGAGGTTAAACTGAAAAGACACTTCCTGGCAGGGAGCACATTTCATGTTCGACAAAGTGTTGCATAAGTACTGACAATTGTCGCCTTTTCCCATCCTTTACAACGTCAGAATGAGTAAATCTGCTATCGTACACGCTGAAGGAACTGTGCTCTGTATTCTGTAATTCATCCAGGCTCAGACTTGTTTACTTTTTCACACCTATTTAGGAATCCATCAATGATATAAAATACTCATGAATATATTTCTGGCTCTTTATTACCTCCCTGTATAAGAATAGAAGAAATTATCTGTCCTTTTCAAACTCATCCTGGAGTAAATCTATGCTTTTAGAAGATGTAATCTGGTTTGTTTGCTTTAATAATTGTTAGAACATTCTGATTTCTTGAATCAAGGATATGATAACCAGCATGATTAATTCTGCATTTATCTCTCATTTATCATGCTAAATATAGGGTATATTACATTATAAAATATGGACAATATTTTGAATGCTAATGGAAATGCCCTACCAATCCTCTCCATACTGTTTTTCATTCAAATAAAGAGAAAAAACCCAAAACACTACTACTAGCAAAATTTACTGCCAAATTCACTGGGGCATCAATGGAAGTGCATTCATAAATGTAGCCTATACGATTTTCTAAATACAACTTTGACAACCATTGTAAAGTAGTAGTGCTATACTTTGTATCTCATTATGGATAATTATATTTTATCACATTCATAAGTTGCTGACATAAAGAAAATACTGCGTAAAAGCATGGAGGAACACAGAGGGTTTGGCAAATGTGGTTGCCAAAGTGTTGATATCTATTTAGTGTGAAGCCAAGTAACTGGCTTCCATATAGTATGGTTTTCCTCTAACCACAGCCTGTGAAGTCAGCTCCATGGCAGATCTTGGCTTCAGGACATATGCCGAAATCATTTTAAAGGGCAGTGGGGGCACAAACTTTTCATTTGTGCACTGTTAATCAAGTGCAGCGTGCCTGTTCCCAGTGGTCTCTCATAGAGCACCTTTACATAAGCAAAATCAGCCAAAAACTTGAGTTAATTTGGCCATGGTGTGGTGAGAAATTTTGAACTGCACTTAAAGCAAAATAGGCTGTAACATGGTGAAAAACAAGAGCACTGAATACAAATCATCTTACTGCTAACTTCAACAAGGAAAAAAAACCAGAAGAAGCAGCACAGAACATTCTGTACTTATGATCCCTGATTTGTAAATGTCTCATAGCAGTTCTGGCAGATGCTTTGTGTAAGAGTGATTGACTCCAGTGAAGTAGTTAGCCCAGCCCAGCCCTCCCTAGTGATCTGAAACTGCTTCTCCTTTGCTGCAGGCTCGGTTCAAGCTCTTGTAATAAATCATGCTGGTGCCTATCCCTGAGATATACAGGTTGGACAATGGGGTGTCTCTTCACCTCCTGTTGCAGTTCGCTGAAGCTGTTAAAATACTCTAAAGTGTAGCTCATTTGTCACATTGGCCTAGTTAGGAAAAGTGCTTCACACATCTGTCTTACTACTTACGCAAGAAACTCAATGTTTTCTTAGCACTGAAGGCTTCTAGGACTCCTGTGAATTAAAAAAGGGTAGCTGTACATATTCCGAAAATAGGTAATTTGTAGAGAAAAGATGTTGACATCCTTCTGATCAACTTGTAAAATGGAATCTCATTTTTAATAAGTGGATTGATCTTTCCCAGAAATTCCTCAACTAATTGAAACATTCCATATCTCTATGTGTCTAAGTTATTTTAATACATTTTTTTATACTAATCTATGACCACTGCTTGAGAAGTCTGAGATGCAGAATCATGGAATCACAGAATGGTTTGGGTTGGAAGAGACCTTAACATTCACCTAGTTCCAACTTTCCTGCCATGGGCAGGGACATCTACTACACCAAGTAATGTTGCTCAAAGACCTGTCCAACCTGGCCTTCAACACTTCCAGAGATGGGGATAATATTGCTTTATCACAAACTGTATGAATATCCTTAATTGCTGGTGAATGCTGAGATTTTATATCAATTAGTGTATTTGATAAAAGGGAGAATAACCACTGAGACACATGTGAAATCCAGAAAATCATGCAATAAACCCTTTTATAAATTCATATGAAAATAAATATATAAAGAAAAATTAAAAGAAAAATATTTATAAGCATGTAAATAATAGTGACAAATGCTGAAGTTTTCAGAAATTTCAGAAATTTCATCATGCAGATGACACTATTCTTAGGTGAATTGGTAGTGATTTGTTAATTTGGAATCTTACTGGTTTCATCCTGACTGACATGGAATAAATGTTCATGTGCCATCCACTTAATATTTCACCTACACTGACTTGGGTTGAGCTGTGTCTTTCATCACAAGATTAATAGTCCATGAAATACTAGTTGCTGTTCTTTTTTAGGGGTTTAGATGCAATCTTGTCCATTAAATCTCAGGAGCTGATGAGAGAGCCCAACAATTTAAAGATGACCTTCATTTAGATATAAATTTTTTTGTCCACAAACTGGACAAAAAGGAAGAGCTTCTATAATATCTTTCAGAAGTCCACTGTTGAAAATAGACTTAACTGGCAAAACATATCTATTTTGTCAAATATAATTATTAAACAGCCATTAAAATTATAATTCTATTCAGGTTTTCCAGTGAAAAGTAAAGAGCGTAAGAAAGATTGCACCTCACATGGAATGGATGACTCTCAGGAATTGCACTACAGCTGATTCTCTAAAGAGATCTGACATTGGGAATGTGTTGACCCTTGAGGGTGGTATCTTCAAAGACAGCAGAAGTAGTCGGCCATAAATTTCAAGATGGAGAGGATTGATTTTTATTTTAATAGTTTCTGAACAGCTTCTCTGGGAGTCAGAAGAGCCTTGAGTATTTTCTGAGACTCATAATTTTTAAGTGTTTTGTTATCTTCCACACTCATTATAAAAACATCATTTGTGTATTTGCATAGAACTGGACTGTTAATTTCAGATATAATACTAACCATTTATGGAAAATTGGAAAGCGGCTGCAACATGGAAAAGGCTTTGAGTTTTTACACAAGTTACCCAAAGCAGAAAAAAAAGGAGATAGGTAAAATGTCACCTTTAAACAAAAAAACAACAAAAACAAACACACCAGAAAACCCTCTGCGATGGAGTTCTTGCCTTGTAGAGCTTATATTTCAGCCAGGGCATTTGAGAATTTATGGTCTGTGAAATAAAAGGTTTGCGATTTACCAGACCATTTGTACGTTGTCTGTAACTTTTGCAGGCTCTCACAGACCGTGTAACACTTATGGAACAAGTGTGTGAAATATTACAGAAACAGTAACGATTGTATTTTTTTCTACTTTCCCCATTGTATCTTATGTTAGAGACTGTAGACTATTTTCCAGAGCTGGTACTGACAACAGTACATATAAATGAAACCATAATTTGTCAATTTCTTCAGCGCATCTTTTACTGAATATTCCCTCTCCTCCCCCCCCCAAAAAAGAGCCAAAAATTAAAATAAAAATATTGAGGCTATAATTGAAAGCATAATAATATGAATTATATCTCACTTAAGAACAAAATCTCTTAGTTCTATGCTATGTATTTTTATGTTTTGCAAGCAGTAAAGCATCTCTGTGGTGCCACTATCACCTGGAAAAAAATTCAGCTCTAATTTGTAAAAAATGTTATCTCCTTTTTAATGCAGTTTTATTATCTATAATTGCAGAGATGAATTATTCATTTTCTTCAACCACAAAAAATTACCAGAAAAGCAATCCAGGTTAATTATCGTGAAGTATTTCAATATTGTTGTAATAAAAACCAGAAGAAAGCTTCCCCATACCTGTTTTTTTCTATTGGCACACCCAGTTCAGGTTAAAAAGACACAAAGTTAGAGTAGAGCAGGCTGGAAAGGGAGCCTGCAGGGCTCCTGCCTCACAGCTTTCAGATAGGTGCTCTCTTCTAAGGAGGGTTGTAAAGGCTGAGGGCTTTGGTGTGAGGGCCAGAATCCTCCCAGTGTTTATTCCTGTGAGCATTTCCATACTATCCCAACTTAAGAAAGGAGTTTGGAGTCATGTTAATGTTGTCCACAGTAAAGGAATGGTCAGTGAAGTAATATTTATAAACTTTTAATAGTTGCTCCATATCCTCTTTCAGTGCCAACCCGTGCTAGATCCCCTAGAATAATTTAAATTATTTTTACGACCACGTGATACTTCTATGGTCTTGAATATGGTTTGAAACAGAAAAAGGGTTTAATGTAGCAAAAACAAAAAATCTCCTAAGCTTGAGGAAAAAACAGTATGTCTGAGGTATGTGCTTGAACCGCACTCTTCACCAGGCTTGGGTGAGTATGTGTTGCTTACAGGGAAGAAAATTTCATAATTTTGTCTGCTTTCTTGCCGTTATTACTAATGACTATAGCATGTATGACTGTCAGAGCAGGTGATTTTATTTACCAGACTTGCTTGTATTCTGTGTAAGCTAATTATTATTCTGACAAGACTGCAGCATACTAATTAGTGGCAATAAATGCGCTGGAGAGTTTGGGGTGATGGTATCTGATAAGAACCATCAATGTGCTTATTTGCCATCTATTTATTTACTCAACCTAAGTAAAATGAGTTAATTATTTTTTAGAAATGTTAACTGAATACTTAGGAATAATACGTCTTGTGTGATAAACCTAAAATAATCCTCTCCCCTGCCCCGTTTTTTATAACAATTGGTTTTGTGCAGTTTCTCAATTCAACTTGTTTGAAGTAAATTCACTTTGCATTAAAGACTGGTCTCCATTTTGCTAGTGTTGGAGAACCACTTTCAATTGACAGAAAATTGTGCCCAAAAGTTATTTTACAGTTGAAAATGTCCAACAGTCATGTGGTTTTGTTTATATCTTTGTTGATCATGGTTTTAGTTCCTCTTTTCTTTTTTTTTTTTTTTTTTTTGTGGTGTTTTGGTTATATTTCCTCTTTGGAGAAGGACCATTCCAGTCAGTAACATCAAATAAACCCTAATCAGTGATGAACCCATAATTGTTGCTCTATAACCACCTGAAAGGAGGTCAGAGTAAGATGGGGACAGATCTCTTGTACCATGCCTGCAGTGAGAGGACGAGAGGAAATGGCCTTAAGCTGAGACAGAGGAGATTCAAATTGAATATTAGAAAAAAAAATTCCCTATTAGGGTGGTCAGGCATTGGAATGAGCTGCCTAGAAAGGTGTGGAGTCACCATCCTTGGAGGTGTTCAAGAGGTGTCTGGATCTGGTGCTGGGTGATGAGGTCCAAGGGTACAGTGGATAGTGTTGGGTTGACAGTGGGACTGGATGATTTTAAAGGTCCCTTTTAGCCTTAATGATTCTAATATTCTATTATTTTATAAACTGTGACTGCATTGGTCAGATTTACTAATGTAATATCTTTGAGCTTTGTTTCAAGATAGTTCTTCAATTAGTGATATTCAGGTTTTCTTTCTGATGCTGAATTTTGGCACTTAGACAAGTACATCAATACCTGGAGAGTAGTAAGTACCTAAAGTGGATGATTTATCCCTTCCTGACACTGCTCTGAAGTAATTGGCTGAATTCCCTAAGGAAATATATTATACCCTTCAGTGACTGCTGAGGGGTCCTTGATTGGCCAGCTTTGGCACTTAAAAGTCAGTTGATGTTAGCACTTAATTTCCCATCCGAACAGACTAGTGTAATTCCCTCAAATTACAGGAAGCCCAGAATCCAGCTTCTGTATCAAGTCAGACATTTATGCAGCAGGATGTGAATGAGGTCTACTCAGCCAGTGCTGGAGTCATCCAAACACCTCCCACGGGGAGAACAATTTCCTTCAAATGACCTCCTCCCTTGGGAGCAGTAGGGCCTTCATGGTTTGCCCAAGAAGCTCCTGGGACCTGCCCAGGGACTAGGCAGGGCTTGGTTTGGCCCTCTTACCGATCCTGTTGCATTCAAGGACATAAGTAACAGTTGCTTTGCCTAATAGCCAATCTTGTTGGTAATTTTGCAAAATAAGTGATTCAGTGTCTTCTGTAGCAAGTTGTCCTTGCTCTGGCTGGGAAGGAGTTAACCTTCCTTATAGCAACCCATGCGTTGTTGTGTTTTGGATTTGTGTCTAAAACAGGGTTGGTAACTAATGTTTCAGCTTTAACTGAATGGTGCTTGCACAGCACTGAGGCTTTCTCTTTTTCCCACTCTGTCTCCTTCCCCCCAGGGCAGGCTGGGAGTGGATAAGAAGTTGGGAAGGGACACAACCTGAACAGCTGATCCAGACTGGTTAAAGGGATATTCAATGCCATAGTAATATCATGCTCAGCAACAAAAACTGAAGTAGAGGGAAAGAAAGGGATTTTCATTTTGGCTTCCAAGGTGGCCTTTGCTCAGAACTGGTTGGGCATCAGTTTGCTTATAGGAGGTGGTGAGGGATCTTCTTTGCATTGTTGTTTGTTTTTTTTTTTTCATCTTTCTTTCACTTGAAAAGTTGTCTTTACTTGACCCACAACTTTTCTTAGTGTTTTTTCTTCCTGTTCTCTTCCCTGTCCCGCTGGAGCAGGGAGTGAAGGAGTACTGGCATAGATCCTTGGCTGCTGGTAGTGTCAACCCAACAGGGATGTATCTGGCTCAAGGGATTCGAGATAATGACAGATCTGACCAAAGTGTGCTAGACTGTTTAAAAGCTGTTGTGTGAGTTTTGCTCTGACTTGGAGGGCTGTTACTTTCTGTTGCTGGTCACAATGTTGACTTATTTGCTCCTTCACTTGACCTGTTGCTGTTAAGATCCAATTTATTGAAAGACGCCTCTGCTTGAATAAAGGTGCAAATGAGATCATATGTCAATGTACAGAGGTTTTTTAGCAGTAAATGTGAGGTAAAGCCATAGAAAGAAACAGGAAAGAGAGAGGGAGAAGGAGAGAGAGAGAGAGAGAGAGAGATCAAGCAGAAGATAGTCATCACCTCATGGATCCTGCAGTGTTGCTTCCTTTCCCACAGTCTGCCACAGTGGGAATTTTTGTCTGGATGCATTAGTTAGGGTGCGTTCACCTCTACTAGGCCTAGAATTCGGGCCTTCCTGTTAAAGGTTCCTCTCTTCTCTGTGTATCTCAGATCGCTGCTGTGGTAGCTTATGATGAATTCCTTCAGTGGCTGTGACAGTGCTTAATGCAGTTGTGATCTTTAAGTCTCTTGCAGTTGCTCACTCCCTTTCTTACTGTACATTTAATTCCAGGGATAGTTTGTGACTGCTTTCTGCTTTTGTGCTTTGCACTGCTTTTAGGTTTTTCTCTTCACTTGTAAAACTGTCTGTCTCAACTCACAACTCTTTTTCTTTTTGCCTTCCCATTGTCTCCTGCATCCACCACAGGGAAGGAGTGAGTGAGCAGTTATACAAGTGGCGATTAGCTGCTGGCTGGCATCAACCCACTGCACAAGCCAATCCTTTAAATTCAACTGTTATCAAACAAATTACAAATTGCCGGTGTATTCCTTATTTTACACCATATTGATACCAGTGATACCAGTAGGACTTCACAATTTTGTATCAGGATGTTTTCTGGGTTTCTCCAATACCAGTACCAATGAGCAAGACACAAGCATTTACGGCAGTGAGACCAGGAGCTGGACCTACATCACATGGAGCTGGCAGTGTGGCACTGCATAAGGGCAGCCTGCAATGTCCAGAATCAATTCTCAGCAGAAAAGATATTTCTCAGAAGAGAAATGTATTTTTTCTACGGTCCTTGCTGGTTAATAGTTTCTCTGCTTTCATGACACAGTACACGACAGCATCATAAGCAGTTTAAGCCTATACGAAAGAGGAAAGTTGGTTGTAAATGGGCTCCAGTTTCCTTACTACCTATGTTTCTGAAAAGCTAAAAATACACATTTACTGCTGCTTTTGCAGATGTTTTGAAATACAAGCAATAATATTTATCTGTATATTTAGTCTAGAGATGTTTTAATTTATTCTGCAATTTTCTGAAAAAATTCTCCTTAGTTTTCCCTAAGTATTTAAAATAATTGAATTATCTTAAGTTCCTACTCCAAATAACTGAGACAGAAACTGATGACTTCACCGAAAAGAATCGTTAAGAGTGGCTTTTCTTTGATTGTTGCTTTTGTTGGGTTTTTTTTCCCTGGTTAATTAAAATTAGACTGTAATTAGACTGTAACTATTCCAAAGCAGTTTAAATTGCTTTGGAACCATGCTACAGCCATTTGCTACATACTATATCAGAAAAAGTAAAAGTGTCATGCAAGGTCAGCATGTGCTGTCAGAAACATTTGATGTTTGTGCCAAATTTCAGTGGAGGATGACACTAACTGGCTTTTCTATTAAAAAAAATCTTTGAAGTAAGAGCAAGTGTCATAGTTTAAACATAGAAAATGTGCATGAACATGAAATGTACACAGGCTAAACTTTCTTTTCTTCTTTACGTTAGATAATTAAGCACACTGAACTGCAACACTCTTGTCAGTCCTGACCTGGAGAGACTCCTGATTTGACATATGTTTTCCAAATTACAAAGATATTCAGAAATTTGTAAAAGCAAGTTAGGAAAAAAAAAAAAAAAAGGCTCCTTTATTAAGTTGGTTTGTGGTTGTGTTTAGTTTCTTCTCAAGTAGAAGTCTCTTTTTCTCAAAGAGTATTTTGAAATCATCTTTTTAATAACAAAATTGCAAATACTATATTTATTTTATAAATTAAGCCTTAGAAAATGCCACTAGTGAATAAAGCTACAATCATCAAGTATTCTGTGGCATCTGGCTGCTTGTATAGATATAGTTCTGATATTAATTACAGATGGGAATAACTATAGGAACAGATTGTCTGGGATCTAAATGGGCCTGGCAGGGCAGCAGATAATAGATCTCTTGGTTATGGACAATAGCAAGAATGCTACTGGTGTCTGTAGGTTTGGGATTAGCAGGTAGAATAAAGTGCCATTGTAAACAGGAATCCCTCTTCCTTCTGCTTCCCTCCTGTCATATTCTCTCGAATGCATTTCCACCATCCCACCTCTGCTTCATTTCGCACACCCACGTTTCCAGATTATTGAAGTCAAATCTATACAGGCTTTTCCATCACAGGCAGACTGATGAATTATTCTGCACAGCCGTGACAT
The DNA here is from genome assembly GCA_013397845.1 of Melanocharis versteri. Taxonomy (NCBI): domain Eukaryota; kingdom Metazoa; phylum Chordata; class Aves; order Passeriformes; family Melanocharitidae; genus Melanocharis; species Melanocharis versteri. The sequence continues at coordinate 731,235 of VZTG01005259.1, read as the reverse complement.
TGTGTTTCCCCTATTTCAGGGTTCGGAGAATGAGTGAAAGAATGCACAGCCCTGTTCTCATAACACACTAGGAAAAGAGCAGTATCAGGAAGCAGGGAACGAATGCTGTTCTAGATGCCTGATGCCTGCAGCCTTCATACAGCCTCCTGTCTAAACAAGGAAACACACACTAATGTGGATGAATTATCTTCCTTGGAAATAAACACCTTCTCTGTTCTAAATAGATATGAAATATTGTTTTTAGAAGTAATTAGGACATTATAATCAGGTAAAAAAAAGTAATCCATCAGTGTCATCAGTAAAATGCTCATGGAATTTGCTTAGACCACAATTTTCTATGTAATTCTTGTCCTAAATATTTTTTAAGAAATTATTCCACCGGACAGTCCAGAAAAATGCTGGTCTCCTTGAAGTCAGAGCTAGAAAGAAGAGCAACACTTTGCCATGTGTAGAAAACTGAAAGTGAACCTCTGTCATGATAAATACCACGACTGACTTTGTATGACCATCAGTGGATTAGGTCATCTTCCTTTGCCTCATTTTTCCTCTTAAGAAAACAGCAATAATAACTGACCTGGTCTTGCAAGTTTAAAGATTCATGTTTAAAGATTAGAAATATAATAAAAACAGAATTAAGATATGGGTAATATTCTGAAAAGCGTGATGAGCACAATGATAAACTGAGAACATCAAAGGAACTAAAACAGCTCAAGCATTATTTTTAGGTTCTTGTCTTTGTCATTTCAGGGATTTGTGTATATGCACATGTGTATACACAAAATAGGCAATTTGCTGCATAGTTTTATTTAATTCAAAGTAATATTTTATAACAACAAGAAAACAAAAGCAGCAAAACCAACAAAAATAACAATAGCAAAATGCTATAAAGATTTATTTTCTGCATCTGTGTATATACATCATGAAAATAGCAAATTTTCCAAGGCTGTTTGTATTGTATAAATAATAGTTTATTAAGTATGTATTGGAACATATATATTTATATGATGCAAATATAGGATGAATTTGGTATGAGCTAGTAGTTTGCTAAAGTCAGGTGTTGGTAGAGGACATGATTTCCTGGCAGCTCCAGCTTGTCACCACATTTTCAGTAAGCAATGAAGTGAAGAAGTTGGCAGTAGTAAGATCAGCAAGTGTTCTTACACGATAAGAAGTGGCAGTTGCTCACTCTGATCCTTTGAAAAAGAAATGCACTGAAAGAATACTGTCAGAATTGGTAGGCTTGAAGTGTGACCTACCTTGATAGTATTTCCCTACGGCAAATCTTACTGTAAAGTTTGTAAACATTTAAGGCAATGGGATTTGAGAGAGGTAATACAGGGTTGCAATTCAGGAAATTGTGATTTCTGGTCACTGTGCCCCTGACAGTATGTGCCCTGACACAGGGAGAGTCACTTGAGGTAATTTGTACCTCTATGACATCTCTTTATTTTGGTGGACGTCCACTTTACTCAGGGCAAGCATCTGCCAGATTTCCACAGCACGACCTCCTGCAGCAGCAGGGCAGGTACCACTTCCAGGAAATGGTGTCTTTTTCAGCTCCGTAAGCCCCTGAAGACATCCAGCCAGTTCTCAGCCAGAATCCATGAGAAGTTAGGCTTTCCCCCTACTTTTCTGAGGAGTCTGAGCTCTACAAGTGTGCTGGCTGGATTTTATGCTTTCGTCTTTCTTACTCTGCAAAATGTGTGCAGTAAAACAGGGCATGCATTGATGTTAGAACTGATGTAGGTGTTTACACAGTACAACATATATTTACACTTTTGAATTCCCAATTTGATTTCTTATAGGTTTAATATGGCTTTTCTTCTTAATTGGAGAAGAATTTTCTCTTTTACTCATCCTTAAACTGACATTTCTGAAATTAAACAAATCAAGGTCAGGAATAGCCTACTGTCCTCAAATCTGTATAAGTTACAGGTATTTTTTGAATAGATAAATGATATTACCCCTACTTAGATCAAAGTTTCTGTCTAAACTTTTGAGAATCTTTGAATAAAATACGATAACTATGGGGACAACAGAGTTTTTATAACATTAGCTGCTTAGGCAGACATATCTTTTTACCCAGCTCAGAACATCTTTCCTGTAATATTATGTGTCTGTAACTTTACAACAAACATAAATCAGAAATGTGAGCCATGACACAAGAATTTCTCACCAATTATCATCTTCAAAAATGAATAGATAAAAAAGGAAGCGTAATATTTTTGAATGGTGTCTTAAATTATATGTCCACAGATACCCGTTTTTACAGTGAAGGTAATTGCACTAATTCTTTTCTCCAGCACACTTCCAAATTAATAGTACATATAATTACTAGGGTAGGATAGCCTCAAGTCTTATAACAAAATTTATCAATTAAAATGTATTTTGAAAAATATCTTTACATAAAAATGTCAGAGCAGTTATTAGGGAGCTGCAGATTTCAGCTTCCCTTGTTGAAATCTTCCTGCTTTAACATTTCTGAATCATTTAAATGATTTAATATGTCTATAAGATTACAGACTTCTTAGGGGAGGAGTGTATCCTAGAGAACTGATACTTACCCCAGAAACAGTTAATCATGGATAATTTGCACATACTGTTATTATTTATATTTATTGCAGTGATGATGCATGGAAACAAACAAGAATAGCGCCTGATTGTACCAGACAAAAACAAAGCAAAAAGAAAAAAAAACAAATACTAAGAAGGATATGTGCTTTGCATCCAGCAAATTTCACTCTGGATGAAACACATGCATGGGAAACGAATATTTCACAGAAAGTTGTGTAAGCAGAGCTAGAAGAAAATTGACATTAATTCCATGGCTGTAAGTGGGGGAAGGAGGATAAGGGAGAAGGTAAGAACAGGATGGGAAGGAAAGGAGTCAGAGAGGTGGGAGTGGAGCTGAGGCTGTGGGGAGCACCCTGGTACCTGACTGGCACAGTCCGGGAGGTTGTCTCCCCCAGGCTCCCTGCCAGCACGTGAGAACAATAGAGGTGTTTCTTGGATGGCAGGCATCATCCCAGAAAAGCTGCCTTCAAAGCTCTCGGTGCTGCCAGCACTGTACTCATCATCCTTTCTTGCAGGAGGTGGAAGTAGGGCAGGAAAGGATGCAAAAATAAAATATTGTGTGTAGCTTTCTCCACAATCACCAGAACAAATGTGAATTTCTCGAGCTGATCCTCAGCTCAGTCATTGCATGGTGTTCTGTTCCCTCGCCTTGCTTAAGGGATTCACGTCAAATAAATCCATTTCTTCAGTTGTATTTACTGTTTCCTGGCAACCACCCACCTTGGAAAAATAAAACCCTGTGAAATGAGAAAGAATGGAAGGCCATCTCCTACCCCCTCTACTCACCTCTGGCAAGGCTTTCTATGCTTAATTCCACATGCAGTCAGACAGTCTGTGTCTAAGAAACTTTCCTGAGATAATGGTTATGCAAGTTAGGGGCATGTCAAGTCGGTTTGTTATTTAAACTCTACAAAGCTTAATCATATGAATAATTCTGATTTATAAAATTAAAGATATGAAGTTTTCCTTTTATTTTCTTAGCACATTCATGCAGATGGTCTTTTTCAGAAAGGAAAATGGAATTAATTTTAAAAAGATGACTTCGTACAAATAGCTTTCTCATATAACATGAGAAAACATAGCAGAAAATTAATTGAAGCATAAAATTAGTGATGACAGAATATTAAACAATAAACAGCTTTTGTGAGTTACTTAAATTCACATAATGAGGTTTTTTTTAATATATTCCAACAAAATACATAGGGAAAATTTATGCAGACATTCATCCAGGAAGCCGTCCTGGAGAGTTCATGGGGAGTTCGCTTGTAAGGGGAAACCAAGTTTTTCACTGCGGTTTGTGTATGTTTGTGCTCAGGTGTGTGAAGGGGTGGATTGCTCATCTGTTGTTTCTTTGCCTTTATTGTAGTCAAATGTTGTGTCTTTCTCATCCTTTATTGTACTGTTAACTTATTCTTGGGCGTAGCTAACAAGCACATTTGAAGAAAGCCTCAAGAAGGTAAATAAAAGGGTGCCAGCAGTGAAGCACACCAAAACAAAGATCTTTAGTTCTTTGCTCTCTGTTTAAGACAGACCGTAACAAAAGCATAGAGGAGAGCAAATATATATTAGTTCCCCAGTATATTCTTCTAAACTTCATTAACTTGCACATCAGGGGCTCGAATCCTCAAGTCTAACTTTTCCAGGGAACAAAAAGAGACTCATGCAGCTACACACAACTAGTATAAATTACAGTAAGTTGTGAAGAGTAAGAATCAGATAACTTCCTAAAATTAAGTGACCAAAAGCTTAATGAACCACCTAGAAGAAGAAGAAAAAAAAATGCAGTAAAAACCATTGAATCACAGAATAATTTAGGTTGGAAAAGACCTCTAAGATTGTCAGGTCTGACCACTAACCCAGCATTGCCAAATTCACCACTAAACCATGTTCCCAGGTGCCACATCTATGTGCTTTCTTGGCATTGTGCCTTTTCCTGGCATGCTGACTCCACCACCTTCCTGGGCAGCCTTTTATCATGCCTGACTACCACTTCAGTGAAGAAATTTTTCCCAATATCCAGTCTAAACATCCCCTAGTGCAACTTGAGGCCATTTCCCTTAGTCCTATTGGTTAGTCCCTTGGTGAAGAGTCCAGTGCCCCCAACTGTCTACAATTTCTTTCAGGTAATTGTGGGGAGCAATAAGGTCTCCTCTCAGCCTCCTTTTCCCCAGGCTAAACAA